>PVKN010000979.1:0-48935 GCA_004027915.1 Capromys pilorides | reverse complement strand
CCCAGTCCCTCTGCCTGCCTAAGCAGGTGCTTTAGTCTGCTGAGCTGCGTGACTGGCTCCCCATACCTTTTATGTTTTATATACCTGTAGAACCAGCACCACATTGGTGATGCCAAGGTATCACCCATAGTGAGCAGTAGTCTGGCTCCCTTGAGTCGTGACTGTAGAGGCCTAAGTGGCTAAACTCTGGGAACTCTTTTCTGGCTGGCCCAGAGTGAGCTGAGTTCTCCAGGGCTTTCTTCTCAGAGAAGGGTCTTTTACTTTTAAGTCTTATAGCCTGTCAAGGGTGGGGTCTTGCTGATTTCTGAAGTGCCTGTGAGGTATCTTTCCTTGTGTCCTGTTGTAAAGGCTTTTTATGCTAATCTTTTTAGTCACCAACCTCTCCTCTGCCAGAACTTTTTCTTTTTCTTTGAGACTGGGGCTCACTGCAGTTCAGGCTGGCCTTGAGCTCACTTTGTACCCCAGGCTGGCCTCAAATTCAGTGATCCTTGTGCCTTAGCTTCCCAAGTGCTGAGATTACAGGTGTGCGCCACCATGCCTGGCTGTGCCAGAGCTTTACAGGCCCTTGTTGTCAGGCAAAACTGAGAATTGAAGATCAGTCAGCTGTGCTCTTTGCTCGTTTTTTATTTTTTTTTATTTTAGGGAGGGACTACAAGGTGTTCAGGGTCTCACTACTAGATTGGACTTGTAGTGATCCTCCTGTTTACAGCCTCCCAAGAGCTGAGATTACGGGTGGGTGCCACCATGCCCAATCTCAAATGCCATCTCAGTGCGCCCTGGGGGTGGGACCGGCACGGCAGGCCCAGGGATCTGGCTCCTGTGCCTACTTGTAGGTGCTTTAATACAGTAGCTATTTGACCAGTCCTGCCCTTTGCTCTTATTCTCAATATAGAGCAGGCTATAAACTCCCACTTGTTGCCATGCCACAGCCTAACCTTGGGCTGCCTTTACATTTCCTTTGTCAGACTAATTAATTTACCAACCTTAATCTCTGTCTCCTTCAAAGTTTCAAGATGAGCATAATGTAGACAATTAATTTTTATTTTTTATTTTTTTATTTTTACTAGAAAATAACACAGTCTCGAGTCTAGCTGCCGGTGGAGTCCTTATTTCCAACTGAAAGCTCCTGAATCTGGTCCTTCTCATCTGTATTTCTATCAGCATTCTGGTCTTCTGAACTCTGACCAGAATCTGAGTTCCAACCAGAATCTTCCATCAAACTTGGCTTCAGCATTATAGGTTTTTTTTTTTTTTTTCTCCAGCTGGCATCTCCAAACCTTTCCAAACTCCTATAAATCAGTTCCAAAGGCTTCTAAACCATGTGGTCAGGTAGTCACAGCAGCAACCACATTTCTCTGATACCAAAATCTGAGGCAAGGTCTCACTTTGTTGTGCAGGCTGGCCTTGAACTTACTATGTTGGCCAGACTGGCCTCAAACTGTTGGTGATTTTCTTGCCTCAGCCTCTTGAGGGCTGAGATTATGGGCTGTTACCAAAATCTTAGTCACATTCTTGTTACTGGGTCACAATACCTGACAAGTACAACTTAAAGGAGGAAAGATTTATTTTGGTTCATGTTATAGAAGTTTGTGCTTGCATGGTGGTCAGCATAGTGGAAGGGCTTGGGTGGAGGAAAGCCACTTATATCTCAGCAGCCAGAAAGTAGAGAAAAGAGCACACCTCACTGCCGTGCTGCTTCCAATGGAGCCCCACCTCCCAACATCATATTGCACTCTATAGATAGAACCCCTATGATTCAGTTACCTTGCAGAAGCCCTAGCTAGGATATGGGGCACACATAAAAACCTTAGAAACCTTATAAAAACCTTAACAATATCTGTAAGTCAACTTCTACATAGTAGAGTACACAGGTTTGTTAGTAGAAGGAAGTATCAAGCCAGGTATGGTTGCACGCACCCGTACTTCCAGTACTAGGGAGTTGAGGCAGAAAGATTGTCATGAATTTGAGGCCAGGTTGGACTACACAGTGAGTTCAAGACCAACCTGAACTGCATATGTAGCAGGAACTTGTCTAAAAAAGCCTAAATAAATAGAGGGGAGAGTACAGTACAACTTTAAGACAAAATATTTCTTTTATTTATCTGCTGCAACATTTATTGAATACCTAAAGTATCTTTCAATAAGGATACAAGTTCAGCTGCTGTAACAAGAGTCTCCATGATACACTTATATATAGGGTTTTCTCTTTCAGTGACTCTGGGTGGAAATAGGGGCTAATCTGGCTCTCTCACAGCGTTGGGGAGGCCCTAGTGCCTGCCCTATCTATAGTGGCTCATCCTGATGTTTTTGTTCTATAAAGACAGTAGACTATTAGAAGAAGTAGAAAGAGAGTCTGCAAATCTGAAGCTTTTCTCAAAGGTCCTGACCCAGACCTGTTTGTCTTTCTTTTCACATCTTGTTATCAGAGTTTAGGAGGATATGTTTGCATTTACTTCTGAGGAACCTGGGAAGTAATTTTTAACTGACTTGTACCCAGTCAAAACCTCTCTATAGTTTTTGTTTGTTTGATTTCTGTTTTTTTATTCTGGGAATTGAACTCAGGACCTTGTGTTTGCCAGACAGGCACTTGTGCCACTGAGCTATGTCCCCAGTCCTCAAAACATCTCTAGAAGAGAAAGAAATGGATATTGGAACACAACCAGCAGTCAGCCTCATTTACATTTATTGTGTTTTATGTCTATGAAAGTTTAAATTGAATTTATTTATTTTTCCAGTGCTGAGGTTACAGGTTTTTGAACCTAGAGTTTGATGCATGTTAGGCATGTGTTCTACCTAACACCCCTGAGCTGCACCCCTGGTCCGTAACATACATTTGAACAGTGAAATTTATTTTCAAATATTTATACCTACATACTTAATGTCCATGTTAAAAATGCAAAAATAGTTGGGGTGAGGTGGTGTACACCTATAATCCCAACTACTTATGAGGCTGAGGCAGAAGGAGTATAAGTTTGTAGCCTGGGCAATTTACAAAGACTGTCTCAAATTGAAACAAATCACAAAGGGCGGGGTGTCAGGCTGGATGTTGTTACTATTCTAAGAGGCTGAGGCAGAAGGATTGGAAGTGCAAGCCTAGTTTAGGAAACTTAGCAATTTAATGAGATTGTCTGAAAATTTATTTGTGTGTGTGTTTATATTTGTTTTGTACTGAGAACTCAACTCAGAGGACCTCATGCTCACCAGGCAGGTGTTGTGCCACTGAGCTAAATCCCTGGCCCCCCAAAATTTAAAAAAAGGAACCAGGCATGGTATGGAATGCCTGTAGTCTCAGCATTCAGAAGGCTGAGGCAGGATCACTGAGTTTAAGGCTAGCCTGGGCTGCATAGCAAGACCCTGTCTCAAGTAAGTGTATAAACACATACCCACACACCCACACCCATACCCACACAGGCTAAGGATGAAGACCTTAGGTTTAGTGATTAGTGCTGCAAAACAAAGCAGTGAAAGGGCTCAGAATGTAGCTTGGTTGTGGGTTCAGTCCCCAGTAACACACAAAAACCTCCCAAATGTACAAATTTATGAAGTCATCTGTTATGGTTTATGTCTAGTTGTACTCCCAAAGCCTCATACAGTCATGGGGCAGGGACTTCTGGAGTTTGAGACTTGAGTCATGATCCACTGGGATTATGTGTTTTAGTACTGATGGGACTGTGGGTCTGAGTACTGCTGGATTACTTGACTCTTGATCAACTGGGATTATGTGTTTTAGTAATGATGGGGTTATTGGTTTGAGTATGGCTGGGATTATTGATGTGGCCTAAGGTGGATAGGCTAAGGCAGAGAGCCTGAATGTAATATAAAGAGAGACAGAGAGACAGACATTAGTTGTTGCTCTCTGCGCCCTGGTTGGTCTGTTGCCTCTGTTGTGATTGTTGCTGTTCCACCGCCATGAACTGGGTGCTCTCTGCCCTGTTCCACTTAGCCTTGGGCCAGCCGAATATGGACTGAAACCTCCAGTAACTGTGAGCTAAATAAACCTTTCCTTCCTTCATTTTGAGTGTTGGGTATTTGTTCTAGCAACGACTAAAAAAGTAAGACATCATCCTTCCGCATTTTAGAATTTCAGGAACACTAACATGTCACTGTTTTACTCTGTTGGTATGATGTTCTTTGTCATTTGAAGAAAGAGTCACCCTTTCTAGATGTAAAGAATGCAGCACATTTTTCACATTTTGACCACCAGGTAAAATGATAAGTTGACTGAACTCCTAGGAAATGTTGATGTAAGGTAGTCCAAGAATATTGTGAAAATTCTTTTCTTACTGACCATGAGAGCTGCATTTGTCTTATTCTGTGTCAAATGTTATATAGAGATAACTATGTACTAAATATAACTTATGTCACTGTTATGGTTTGTGTCTAGTTCCCCCCCCCCCCAAAAAAAAAAAAAAGCCTCATGCAATCATGGGTCAGGGACTTCCAGAGTTTGAGACTTGACTCATGATCCACTGGGATTTTATGGTTTAGTACTGATGGGATTATGGGTGTGGCCTGATAGCTGAGGCAGAGAGCCTGAATGTACCATAAAGAGAGAGAGACTGACTCTGTTGCTCTCTGCTGCCCTGGTTGGTCGGTTGCCTCTGTCACCATTTTGTTACTATCTCCCCACCATGAACTGGATACTCTCTGCCATGTGCCAGTCTGCCTTGGAGACAGCTGAATATAGACTGAAACCTCCAGTAACTGTGAGCTAAATAAACCTTTCCTTCCTTCATTTTGAGTGTTGGGTATTTGTCCCAGCAATGAGAGAAGAGTAAGACAGGATTTGGTACTGTAGGAGTGCGGTCATTGCTATGACAAACTGACCACGTGGATTATAAGTTTTTGGAAATGGCTTATGGGAAGAGATAGGAAAGGTTTGGAGATGTTGCCAACTTGCAAAGAGCCGGATAAACTTAAGCTGGATAAACTTTGGCTATATGGTAGGGGAGATTCTGGTCAGAGCTCAGACCAGAAGACTCACTTGAAGCCTGGGTATAAAGAATGGCTTAAGAACAGAGATAGGAAAGGTCTGGAGAGGTCATCTACTTGGGAAGAGCTGGAAAAACCTCGGCTGTTATGTAGGGGAGATTCTGGTCAGAACTCAGACCAGAAGACTGACAGAAGGCTTGCCTGTAAAGACAAGGTTGGGAGGTTTCTGCGGGGAAAAAGGACAGCATTGGTTGTTGGATCCAGATGATTTGTGCTATGGCGTGGCTGAAAGTCTGTTGGAATTTTGCTCATGCCCCGAGACTTTGTCTAAGACTGAGATTAAGCATGGCAGACTGGTTAATCTTTCAAAAGATATTTTAAAGCAGCAAACTATCAGGACAGTGGCATGGTTGTTATCGGTGGCTTTTACCAAATTTATGTTGAAAATCAAGAGCAAAGAGCCAAGTAGGATGATTTAAAATGTTGTGAGTTTGGCCAGGAAGGAAGCACCAGGAGAGCTGTGGACTGCAAAGATGGAGCTGAAAGGATCTCCATTGCTGGGAAGGAACCAGAGAATTGAAACGATGGCCTGAGGGCATCACAGGAGGTGGCAGGTCGCTACCCTTGGCAGCCTCAGAATTGCAAGAAAGAGAGACTTTGCCTTGAAAAGAAAGCTGTGGAGAGCCAAGTACCAGAATGGTGGCAGCAGCCAAACCAGGTTCCAAAATGACGCTAACATGGAGAATTTGTTTCTTGGAATTAGGGTCAGAGTGCTTGGTGATCTAGGCTCTCAACCCCTACAGTCAAGAGAGAAAGAAGCCTGGCTACTGCTCCAGTTGGCAGCAGACCTTGGTATCATCCATGTGGCGTTGGTTTTAGGCACATTCAGAATGCAGGAGTTGTTAGGTTAAGAAGGCTTCCACCTCGATTTCAGAAGAAGGCCTGTGTGGACAGGCAGTGTGCCCCTTAGAGGGCTGTGTGTGAAACAGAGAAGCCAATTCAGTGGAAACGCCAGAAGTTTGGAAAAGCCAGAAGTGTGGATTGTCTCAGGGAAACTGTAACAGGGAGCAAAACTGGCCTAAGAAAAAAGCCATGGGAGCTACTACCAAGAGTACCATAGGAGTGAAGCTGCATGGAGCTCACAAATCAGTGCAGACTGTTTCGGATGCTCCAGTTGGAACTATGGGATTTAATGTTTGCCCTGCTGGATTTTGGACTTGTGTTGGTACCAGTGTTTTGTATTTTCCTGTTGTTTACAATTTTTGGAATGGTAATGTTTATCTTGTGCCTTTGAATATTGGATGTGTTTAACTTTTCTTTTGTATAGGGGCTCACAGTTAGGAGTTTGCCTTGGATCTTGGAGGAGACTTGGGACTTGAACTTTTCAGCAATGCTGAAACTGTTAGGACTTTGGCAACTCTTCAGGATGGACTAAATGTCTTTCACAAAGAGATGTGCATGATGCTTTTGGGGGTTCAGGGGCGGAATGTTATGGTTTGTGTCTAGTTATTCCCCCCAAAGCCTCATACAATCATAGGTCAGGGACTTCTAGAGTTTGAGACTTGACTCGTGATCCATTGGGATTATGTATTTTAGTACTGATGGGATTATGGGTCTGAGTACTGCTGGATTATGGGTGTGGCCTGAGGCAGATAGGCTGAGGCAGAGAGCCTGAATGTAATACAAAGGGAGACAAAGAGACACATTGTTGCTCTCTGCTGCTCTGGTTGGTTGGTTGCCTCTGTTGCCATTTTGTTGCTGTCGCCCCACCATGAACTGGATGCTCTCTGCCATGTGCCAGTCTGCCTTGGAGTTGGCTAAATATGGACTGAAACCTCCAGTAACTGAGCTAAATAAATAAATAAATAAACCTTTCCTTCCTTCATTTTGGGTGTTGGGTATTTGTCCCTGCAATGAGAGAAGAGAAACTAAGACAGTCACCGATTTCTTTTATTGTGGTAGATTCTTAGTTTCTGGATTAAAAAATAATTATTGGAAAAGATACCTTAGCTATTCACTATCTAGATGCTTCCCTGATTTCTTGGTGTTAGTTGGTATATAAAGTTCAGCAAAGTAAGCCAATCTAAGTACAAATCTGGAGTTTCTTATTTATTATTCAGAAAATAAAATGGCAGAAAAATTTGCCCTGAATTCATTTGACTGTGTAGTCTGATTTGAACTGATATGTTATTAGTACACTTTTTTAGTGTGTGGGGGAACTGGTGCTGAACTTGGTGTGTCTGTACCGAGCTGCATCCAAGCTCCTCTTTTTAAGTTGTTTAACTTTTAAAATCAGACTTTATTGATTTTAGGTACACACAGTAAAATGGTTTAATTTTTAAAACTTTTATTAGACAGGGTCTCACTTAGTTCCCAAGTTGCCCAAGCTAAGCTTGAACTTGTGTCTTTTGTCTGACAGAGTGCTAGAATTACTAGCTTTTAAGTTACAGTCTTTATTCAGTGTGAATGTTGGTACATATGGCTACAGAAATATTAATGTTTGCTAGGGATCTAGGTCAGCCACACATCACCTGCCTGGCAAGTGCAAGGTCCTGAGTTCAATTCTCAGTACCCCTTTCCCCCATAATTAATATCTGACTATGATAGTGGTATTAGGTAATATGCAGTATTTGTATCGTGTAGTATTACCTTTCTAAGAATTCAGAACCTGGGGATTTTTTTTTAAAAAACGTATTTGGTACAGGGTCTCACTGTGCAGCTCAGACTTGTAGTGATTCTCCTGTCTTTAGTCTCCCTAGCGCTGGGATTACAGGTGTGCACCTATGGCCAAGCTCAGTGCAGGGCAGGGGTGGCATGTGGTGCCAGGGATTGAACCCTGGTCCCTGTGCTGGCCTATACAGGTGCTTAGTCCACTGAGTGGTCTTGCCAGCCCTTAGAACCTTAGGATTTTGAAAGGCACTGTGCTCCTTTGGTTTGTATTGATTTAATCAAAACATTACAATAGATGTAAATGTACTGCAGAGTATGTTACAGTAATTGAGAGACTTAGTGTATATCAGCTGTTTTTTGAAAAAATATATATGGACACACTATAAATAATAAAATTTATTTAATCATATGAAAGCTTATTATATTTTGAGGGGAAAAATTGAAAGAGGAGTATATTTTGAATTGAGAAAGTGTTTTATTTACAGTATGTCCGTTCTCTCTTTTCTTTTTAAAGCAAAGCTCTCATATAGATGTGGTTCGTTTTCCATGTGTGGTTTATATCAATGAAGTTCGTGTCATACCCCCAGGCGTAAGAGCCCACAGCAGTCTCCCTGACAATAGAGCATATGGGTAAGTTAACTCTTTTTCTAAAATGGCCTTTCAGCTTACAACTTTATTAGGAATTTCCCCTTTTTTTTTGATGATGGATAGAGCTCCAACTCAGTGCCTCATAAGTCCTGAGCAGGTTCTGTACTATGAGTTATATTCCCAGTTCCTGAAATGTATTGTTAAATGCAAAAATTTAAGGTACTGTTCTGCAAGTTTTAAAACTCTGAAATTTCATTAGGTTATGGTTCTGGTGCATTGTAATGAACTCTTTAAGGTTTCTGTATAGTGCATATGTAATCATAATTTGAAAGGGGGAGTTGGCTTAGATAGTAGGTAAGGCTTTTCTTTGTTCATCCTCTTAAAAAAAAGTCAGAGGCCAGGGAATAGCTCAGCAACATAAGCCTCTGCCTGGTATGTACAAGGTCCTGTGTTTGTTCTCTGGTACCAAAAGAAGGTCAAAATAGATTTATGTTTTCCAGAATATTCTGGGATGGCATAATCGAATTAATGAGTTTTAACTTTCTTCTTGAAAATAGAATTATTTTGAAATAAAAGCTTGTAAAGATGCAAGAAAAAAGTCCCTCCCCCCGCGCCATCAGTGTTAGTTGAGGTTGAACATGGTCCTGTGTGCCCCTAATCCCAGTTCTGAGGAGTCTGTGGCTGGAGGATTGTTTTGAGTTTGGGGTCAGTCTGATTGCATTAGACTGTCTCAAAATAACTATAACAAAGTACAGTGGTCCCTCACTTATCACAGAGGTTATGTTCTAGATACCCTCACGATAAGTGAAAATCAGGAAAGTAGTGATGTGATATTTTTATTTTAGTATTTACATATATTTTGTGGCTTTATAAACACATCCTACATTCTTACAAACCTTTCCCACACTTTTAAATGCACTTCTAATGTACTTAACCATTTTATAAACTTGTAAACCTATGTAATTTTAACATTTTATACTGTACAGTACTGCAAAATCCTGCAATAAGGGAAAAATCTGTGATAAATAATTTTGATTAATATGTTTTGAAAACCCACAAAATGGTGAGTCTGCAAAAGTTGAACGGCAAAATAGGAAGAGACTATTGTAAATAAAATAAAATAAAATCCAGGAATACATAGGCAAAAATAAATTGCCTGTAATCTTTCCATCCTGAGAGAATCCTAATAGCATTTGGCATATTACTATTGTGTGTTTTTATATATGTGTTGTACATAGAGCCTGTAAGTCGTAAAATAAAAGTCTAATGCAATCATATTACCTTTGACTTTTTTTTTTTTTTTTTTGTGATACTAGGTGCTGGGTACATTAGCTACATCCACCCTTTTCATTATTTCATTTTGAGGCAGGCTAAATTGTCCAAGCTGACTTTGAAGTTTTTGATCCTCATGCCTCAGCCTCCCAAGTGCTAGGGTTACAGGGATGGGCCACCTTACCTGGCTTAACTCTTGATTCTTCCAGTCACTTTTTATTGATCAGCACTTCAGCCTTTGAAGGCTCAAAAATAAAGAATTTGCATTTCAACCCCTTCTTTGTTTCTGGACATGGTGGAGGTCAGGGTTTACTAGGAAGAGGAAAGACTGGAAGAGACTAAAGTTGCTGGTCAGCATGGTGGAATGTGGGTAAAGTAAATGTGTGCTGCTGACCCCACTGCATGTGAACTACTTTGTGGATTCTTTAATATTATACGAGAAATACTTCCACAATATTAACTATTACTTGAATATGTAAAGGGTACATGGTCTAATGAATGACTGCGCTATGATTCATTTGACATCCCTCATGTGGGGACCATTAGATGAGTTTTAGTTTTGAAACCGTGAGTACTGATTAATTAGTACTGTGTTCTTGGGCTGGGGTGGAGCTCAGTAGTAGAGTGCTTGGGCTGGGCCCTAGTGTGATCCTAGCTGTAAAGTAAAGGAACAAACAACAGTGCTCTTGACATATACTTTATTTGCATATTATCAGTGTTTGCATAGAAATACCACCCAAGAAGAAGTGGATCAAATGTTAGGAATATTTTCTCAGTCTCAGTTTTATCGCCACATTGACTTTGAAAGCCATTGATCCTATTGTTATTATTATTATTATTATTATTTTCTGATTGAACCTATTTAATTCTACTGGAAATTTGTGAAGGTATCTATTTTATAGTGCTCTGGATATTTTATTTGCATTGTTATGTAAGTAACAACAATATATAATGCTTCAAATCAAGATTTTAGGTGACTTTAAGGAATATATTTTTTGTACCAGGGGTCAAACTCAGGACCTTTGCTTGCCAGGCAGGCACTTAAGCCACTGAGCCATGTCCCTGGCACTTGCCTGAAGAATTTAAGCTAAGATGCTGTGATTTTTTCATTTTTTTATTTTGGGGAAGGGTCTACAAGGACAGAGTGTTCAGGGTCTCACTACTAGATTGGACTTGTAGTGATCTGCCTGTTTACAGCCTCCCAAGAGCTGGGATTACAGGTACGCACCACCATACCCAGTCTCAATTGCCATCCCAGCGTGCTCCAGGGCCGGGGCTGGGGATCGAAACCCCTCAAATCCCTTTGCACCTGCTAGCAGTTGCTTTAATCTGCTGAGCTATTTGGCCGGCCCAAGATGCTGTGATTTAGCTAGCATCTTTTTATAACAAGTGCAATAAGATTTCAGTGTAATGAAAATTAAGTTGGATTTAATCTTACCTACAAAATTACCAACTTCTTTCCCCCAAAATATTTAGGTAAGTTATAACTAGCTGTGCTTTTGCATGTCTGGTGTTTGCTCTTTTGTAGAAAATTACTGTGTCAGGAGCCTTCTTTTAGAGGTGATCTTCTGTGAATCTGATAGGACTTCTTATTCCCCTAAGTACAGTATTGTGAGGTGTACACTGTCTCCTTTGCCTGGCTTTATTCCTGAGCATGCAAGGTAGGCAAATTAAAAAATCTGTCTGTCACATCTTCCTGGAATGAGGTAGAGGGTAGAAACAGTTGTCTAAGTTTAGCATTTGTCTCCAGTGGAATCTTCAACACTGAATGCTTGAACAACTGAGCTGACAAATTTATGCTTTAAGTTGCAGTTTAGGGCTCTACTGCTGCAGTTATCATGGTTTTATTAATGTGAACTAAGTTGAAATGAAATTGTAATTATGTTAAACTTGAAGTTAATTGATGATTTATTTTGTTAGCAAGTGAAAGAATGATGTAAAGAATTGTACAGTTAGATAATTACAAGAACATTTGCCATAAAATTGTTTAATGTAAATACCAAGTAGCAGGTGAAAAATTAAAATGATCTTTTTCTCTCTCTCTCTCTCTCTTTTTTTTTTTTTTTGCGGGACCGGGGTTCGAGCTTATGACTTTGCACTTGCTACTTGCCAGGCAGACACTTGTGTCACAGAGCTATCTCCCCAGCCCCTTAAAATGATCTTGATGATTAAAATTTTACTTTTTTTTTTTTTTTTTTTTTTGGAGACAGAGTCTCTGTATAGTTCAGATTGATCTTGAGTTCACTGTGTAGCCCAGGCTGGTCTCAAACTCAGAGCAATCCTCCTGCCTCAGCCTCCTGAGTACTGAGATTACAGGTGTGCTCCACCATGCCTGACTAAAATTTTATTTTTCATAATACTTAATATGAATGACTGGTTTATCTGAGAATTGGGTATAATTTTATTACATGTCAGTTAACTACATACTTTATGTACATTTTAGGACAATTATGACAATCTTAGAATTACTCTTAACTTGGTACTTAGCTATTTCATTTCAATTGTTTCAAATGCTGAAGCTTTGACCTTATTTCATTTGCAGGGAGACATCGCCACACACGTTTCAGCTAGACTTATTCTTCAACAATGTGAGCAAACCAAGTGCCCCAGTGTTTGATAGGCTGGGAAGGTATGTACCTGAAAGGTAGTTTTGTCAGGAACTTAGGAGTTAATAGGCAAACCTTTTTATTCCCAGATAGAATAGGATATGTCTAGTTGTAGACTCAAGAATGCAGAATTTAATTTTATTAATTGCCAATATGAAATTAGTGTGAAACTCCTAAGAGCATTTTGAGTTTATTTACAAAACAAAAATTGAACTGTGTAAAATGCTAACCATGTTTTGTTTTTAATTGCGCATACTTGCACACATGATACTGTCACATGATTTGTTAGTAACGTAATTTGGAAAATATTATGTTTTGATTTTTAAAAGCATTGCATAACACAAAGCTGGTATTTTTTTGTGTCTTCTCTATCACACTACTGCACAATTGGAAATCCATGGTCCCATTTTGTAAAATGAGACTTATTAATTGATCTTTTTATATTATTTAGTACGTGTTATATTTATTAAAATTGGTTGTTTTGATGCAGCATAAATTTTTTGGTATGGTGAATCAAAATCAGGACTTTGTGCTTGCCAAGCTAATGCTATGCCTCTGAGCTGTCTTCCCAGCCCATACGTCAGTATTTACTTGATAAAAAGTTATTTTCTTTTTCTTACTTTTTTTTTTTTTTTTAGTGCTGCTAGAGATTGAATGTAGGGCCTTGCATATGTTAAGCCCATGCTGTACCACTGAGTCAAACCCCAGTCCCAAAATGTTTTTCTTTAGTTTTGGTTTTAATACACAATTTTTTTTTTAAATTTTATTTATTTGTTTGCTTGTTGTGTTTGTTTCTTTATTGATTTATTTTGTGGCTGGCTCAGCCTGCCCTGGTGGTGGGGCTGGCGCAGCATGTGGTGGCGGGGATCGAACCGCAGTCCCTGCAGTTGCCTGAGCTTTCCTAAGAAGGCGCTTTAGACCACTGAACCATCTCGCCGGCCCCTCAGTACACAATTTTTAAAGATTATAATGCAGAAGTTTTATACCGTGGCTTTACAGTAGAATTACCTAGGGTGCTTTTACAAAAATACTGATGTCTCTAGTTACCGAGAATCAGTCAAATCAGAATCTTTGGGGTCTTGATTTATACTTTTTCTTGGTAGTGTTTGGTAGGGCAGTAAATGAAACTCAGACTTTGTGGTTTATTAAATTGAAACAAAAATCTAGTGTTTGCTTTTATTGAACTGTTTGAATCTAGAAAGACTTATTTGTCATCTGTGATTTTCATTGTGGGAGCTTGTATATTTATTCCTATTCTTTTGGCAGCCTGGAATATGATGAGAATACTTCAATCATCTTTAGACCCAACTCAAAGGTAATTGTGAAAGTTAGTTTTCTCCTTATCACTGCCATTTATTCTTACTTTCTAAGTTTTCAATCCAAATAAACCAGTGATGACAGAATTAGGATCCAGTGCTAAGCCGGGCATGGTGGTGTGTGCCTGTAATGGCAGCACTTGGGAGGCTGAGGCAGAAGGATCAGTGTGAGCTGAGACCAGCCTGGGCTACAAAAGTGAGTTCAATGGGCCGGCGAGATGGTTCAGTGGTCTAAAGCGCCTGCTTAGGAGGGCTCAGGCAACTGCGGGGACTGCGGTTCGATCCCTGGCACCACATGCTGCGCCAGCGCCACCACCGGGGCAGGCTGAGCCAGCCGCAAAATAAATAAAGAAACAAACACAACAAGCAAACAAATAAATAAATAAATAAATAAAAATTAAAAAAAAAATAAAAAATAAAAAATAAAAAAAAAGTGAGTTCAAGGCCAGCCTGAACTGCATAGCAAGACCCTGTCTCAAAAAGACACACACACACAAAAGAATTAGGATTTAGTGCTATAGTGTCGTTTCTTGTCCATAAGTCTCTTTTGCATTCAGATGCTGTTGCTGTTTCAGAATGAACATTTTAGTATTATTCTCTACCTGAAGTGTAAGAATCTTTTTTGTCACTGTAATTTGAGTCTGGAAGAAGCTGGCCTTTGTGCCTTCCCTTCGTTCATTTAGTTAGATAAGTTCAAAAGATATAGGCAAGGCAGGCAGGTATGGTGGTATTTGCCTGTAATCCCAGCACTTGGGAGCTTGAGGCAGGAGGATCATTGTAAGTTTGAGACCAGCCTGGGATACAAAGTGAGCTGAAAGACAGCCTAAACTGCATAGCAAGTCTCTGGCTCTCACTCTCATTCTCACTCTATCTCTGTCTGTCTGTCTGTCTGTCTGTCTGTCTTTCTGTCTCTCCGTCTCTCTGTCTCTGTCTCAGACACATATGCATGAAGATGGAAGATGTAGGCAAGTTATTATGAGACACCAACTCTGCCTTAACTAAGGTTTCTGAATGACACTTTACATATTTCTTCCTTTAATATCAGGAATATACCTTATTTCTCTATATACCAAATGCTATTATAGAAACATCTAATGGCAGATCTAAAATTAAAAAATAATTGTGGTCTATTATGGGTCTACTCAGTTTACTCCTTGGTTTTGGGAGTTCCTCTGTATCCTATTTAGACTCAACATTATTTTCCTTATCTGTGTATCTTCCAATCTGATTTCTGTTTAGAGTTGCTATCAGTCCCTGGGTCCGGCCTTCAAACCCCCCACCCCCTTTCTTTTGAACTGTGCAGTCTGGCAGAGAGTAATTTTGTTTTGTTTTACGCATTTGCTCGTGTAAGGGCCTTCATTGATTTACTGCTTTGTCTTTCTTTACCCAGTGGAGACAATTCAAAAGTCAGGTTTTGATTTCTAGTCTTAAGTTTTCTTATTTGTGGAAAGGAAATGATTTTTTTTTTTTTGGTCTTTTTGAGACAGAGTCTCGATATACAGTTCAGGCTGGCCTTGAGCTCACTTTTTGTAGCCTGGGCTGGTCTCAAAATTGCAAGGATACTCCTGCCTCAGCTTCCCAAGTGCAGGGATTACAGGCGTACACCACAGTGGTCGGCAAAGCAATGATAATTTAATGTCTGGTCTCACCACCTCTCATGGTTGCTGTGAAGATCTAGCTATCAACATAGATGAATTCTGACTTACTGTTTTTATAAGGGAGTACTGAGGATTAATAACTTCAGTAAAGTTTTACATCTTTTTACATGTCAGATTCTTTCTTTCTTCTTTTTTTTCCCCCGTGGCCAGCTCTGCCTACCCAGAGGGCGAGGCTGGCTGTTTTACATCTTTTATTTTAAAATTATGGCCAGCTCAGCCTGCCCTCAAGGTGGGCCTGGCGCAGCATGTGGTGTGAACCATGGTCCCTGTGATTGCCTAAGCAGCCGCTTTAGACCACTGAGCCATCTCGTTGGCCCAGTTTTGCATCTTTTTGAAGAAAGTTTTTTCACAGAAGTAATTAGCTTAATGCTTCTGGGTAGCTGTACTTTTAAAAGTAGAATGTGGGTATGTAAAATACATTTCATACATGTTTTGGGTATGTAGAAAGAATGCTATAGGATTTCAAGTGCTTTATTTTTTTCAAAGATATTTTCTTTCAGACTGTATAGTTCAGGCTGGCCTCGAGCTTACTTTGTAGCCCAGCCTGGGTCTTAGCTTGCATGGGTTCTCCTGCCTTAGTCTCTCAAGTGCTGAGATTGTAGGCGTGCACCACCACACCTGGCCACCCTTGTAAGCTGTTACTCCATGGTCACCATTTGGGAAATCGGCTGTTATGTTTGTCTTTGTTCTTTTTTTTGTACAGTGGACTTTTTTTTTTCTAGATTTTTTTTTCCCCCCCGTTTTGGTCTTTTTGAGTCAGAGTCTGACTGTGTTATTCAGGCTGGCCCTGAGCTCACTTTGTAGCCCAGGCTGGCTTTGAACTCAAAACTTGCAAGGATCCTCCTGCTTCAGCCTCCCAGCTGCTAGGATTAGAGGTGTGCACCACCATCCCAGCTATTGTTTTTGAATTTTGAGCCAGGATCTTGCTTTGTACTTAATGCTGGTCTTGAACTCACTGGTCTGTAGTCTAGACTGGGCTTACACTTGTGATTCTCCTGCCTCAGCCTCCTGAATTCTGGGGTTACTGGTGTGTGCCACCTTGCCTGTCTTTAGCATACTTTTTTCTCCCTCCTTCCCTCTTCTTTCTTTGTTTCTTTCTGAAATAGTCTCACTGTATTTCAGACTGGCCTTGAGTTACTGTGTAGCCTAGGATGGCCTTGAATTCACACTGATCCTGTCTCAACTTCCCGAGTGCTGGGAATACAGGCATGTGCCACCGTGTCCTGCATTAGTGTACTTTTAGTATACTTTTTAAAGACTAGATAAAACATGAACTAATTTGATTTTAATTTGTATTTTGCTTGTTAAAAGTATTAATTTGAGAGATTATTTTCCCCTAAAAATCAGGTAAATACTGATGGTCTGGTGCTAAGAGGATGGTACAACTGTCTGACTTTGGCAATATATGGGTCAGTGGATAGAGTGATAAGCCATGACAGAGATTCTCCGCCACCCCCACCTCCTCCTCCACCGCCACCCCAGCCCCAGCCAAGTTTGAAAAGGAATCCAAAACACGGTGAGAATTTTAAAGTTGTTTTTGCAATCAGATTTGTCTGTTATAGTAAGAAAAGTGAAGTAAAAATTTTTATCTAATGAAATGCATATAAAACTTGATGTGATATTTGTCATTCCATTCTTTTCTTTATAAGAATTTTTTTTTTTTTTTCAATCTTTTTGTAGACAGGGTTTCATGCTGACTTTGAATTTGTTATGTAGCCCAGGTTTGCCTTGAACTCATGGCAATCCTCCTGCCTCAGCCTCCTGAGCGTGAGAATTTCAGGTATTTGACACTATGCCTAGCAGGAATTCATTATTTTTTAATTAGCTGTGATGTAAGTTTTTTAATTAGTTAGTGTGTGTAGTAAATAGTGTTTGCATTCCTTGTGGGGTGGTGGTACCTTCCTTTGTTTCTGTCTTCCATCTCTTGTTCCTGTTTCCCTTTGAAAAACATTTACCACCCTACTTCCTATTGTCTTTTATGTTGCTGTTTATTTATACTTTGGTCTCTCATATAAGAGAAACCATGTGATATTTAAGCTTGTGTGTCTGATTTACCTCACTTAGCATTATGGTCTCAAGGTACAAACATTTTCCTACAAGTGACTCAAGTTTTTTTTTTTTTTCATAGCAGAGTAGTACTCTATGTGTGTAAATACCACGTTTTAAAAATGTGTTCATCTGTTGTTAGACATTTAACCCTCTTCCAAGATTTAGTTTTATAAATCTTGCTGCTGAACAGGATGCATGTATCATGTAACACAATGTCTTTAACTCATTGGAAGTTGCCAAGAAGGGAAATAGGGCAAATAGAATTTGTAGTTTGAGGTTTTTGAGGACTCTGTACTTGTACTAGTCTACATTCCTGTGAACAGTGTAGAAGGGTTTCTTTTTCCTTATAGCCTCTCCTACATTTATTGTAATTTGATTGCTTGATGATAGCTGTTTTTTCCTGGAGTAAGGTAAAATCTCAGTGTTCTCTAATGACCAGTGATGCTAAGCTTTTGAGTCTTCTGAAGAATCATTGGCAGTTTTTTCTCTTAATTCAGTAGGTTGCCTTGTCACTTAATTTTTTTTTTTCTTTTTCTTTTTCTTTTGCAGAACCCTTTGAATTTGATACAATCCCGTTTTTTTTGATTCTTGAAACTATTTCCTATGTAACTGGGGTTCGGTTCAGAAAATCCTTACTTAAGCCCATGGTTTTGAAGAGTTTTCCCTATTTTGTCATACAGCAGGTTTCTGTTTTAACATTCACTTGATCCATTTGGTTTTAGTTTAGTACATGAGAGCCGTGTGTCTAGATTCAGTGTTTGCATGTGGAAACCAGCACCATTGAACAGGTTGTCTGTCTTTCCTTCACCATTTTTTTGGCCCCTTTGTCAAAGCTGAAGTAACTGAATGCACTTGGGCTTGTATCTGTATCCCATGTCTGTTCCGTTGATCCTCATGTCTTTGTGCCAGTATCCTGCTATTTTTATCATAGTAGCTTTATAACATAATTTGAGGTTCTCACCACGTAGCTCTTTTTACTTAGGATTGATTTTGCTTTTTGCATCTCTTCTGATTCCAGAAGTTTTAGGAGTGTTTTCTCTAGTTTTATGAATCATACTGTTGGAATTGTTAATAGGCTTGTGTTAAATCTGTGTATGACTTTTGGAAGTATGGCCATTGTGGATGCATTGGTCTTGCCTACCCAGGAACAGGGGTCTCTCCATTTTCTGGTGTCCTCTTTGGTTTGTTTTTTTATGGTAGTTTTGATTGGAGAGGTTTTTCAATTCTTAGGTTAATTCCTAAGCATTTAATTTTTCTGGATGCTATTGTGAATGGCATTATCCCCCTAATTTCTTTCTCAGTGGGTTGTTACTATTTGAGAATGCTATTGAGAAAATTTATTTTTATTGTCAAGTGTTTATTTACATTTATATCTTCCTCTTATTTTATTTATTTATTTTTGGTGGCTAGCTCAGGCTGACCTGGGGGCGTGGAGCTGGTGCAGCACATGTTGCCAGGGATTGAACCGTGGTCCCTGAGCCTGCCTAAGCTTGCCTGAGCAGGTGCTTTAGACCACTGCGCTGTCACGCTGGCTCTTTCCTGTGTTTAAAAAATTTACTCAAATTTCTCCTTTTATTTTAATTTTATTTGTGGTGGTACCAAGGATCAAACTCAGGACCTTGTTCTGCCAGGAAAGCACTTATTCCACTGAGCTAATCTGACAGCCTCCATTTATTTATTTATATTTATATTTATATTTATATTTATATTTATATTTATATTTATATTTTTGCTGGCTCAGGCTCCCTTAAGGGTAGGTCTGGGGATCAAACCCCTGTCTCCTGTGCCTGACTGGGTTGCTGGCTCAAGTGCTTAAACCACTGAGCTAACCTGAAAACCCTCATATGCTCCTTTCAAAATGTGTTAATAATAACCCATCCTCGTGGTTATTCTTGCTTTCTTGCTGTTGATGTGGTCCTTCATAATTGAATTATGATTGAATCCAGGGCCTTCATAATAAGTTTCATCCTCAGCTTTTTTATTCTTATTTTGAGATTGATTAGATTTGAAGAACTTGTACTGTAACCTGAGAGGTTGAGATTGTAGGTAGGTGCCAAGCATTTGACCACATCTGACTTTTTTTTTTTTTTTTTTTTTGTGGAGCTGGGGATTGAACTCAGACCCTTGAATTTGCCAGGCAAACACTATTCTACTGAGCTATCTCTGTAGCCCCACATATCTGACTTTTATTCATGGTTTTTAAACAAAATTATCTCCAACAGAAATCAAGAATAGTTATAAGTTTATCTTGAATTTCTGGAATACTTAGGGAAAGCTTTCAGGAGTGCATTTTAAATTTGTTTAGATGCATAAATCCTAACTAATGTGGGTTTCACCCACTTTTGGTAATCTTGTACTCTTGAAGTAGAAGTTAAAAAGATAAAAAAACAGGCATCTGGGGTTGGTCTGCTTAGGCATATGCAGGGATGGGGGTTTGATTCCAGGCATGCTGTGCTGGCCTGTCCTCAGGGTGGGCTGAGACAACGATTGAGACTGGACATGGTGGAGCATGCCTGTAATCCCAGTGCTTGGAAGGCTGAAAACAGGAGGATCACTACTAGCCCAGTCTGTGTAGTGATAACCGATAGACTCTGTACTAAATACATAAAAAATAAAAAATAAATAAAAGAACCCCCAAAACAAACAACAATAACAAAAAAAGAAACAAAACAAATAAAAATAGGCATCTGGGCTCATGTTGCCCAGGGTTTCTTTTTACTTGGTGTATCTGGCTGGCCCTTTAGTTGGTATTAATCAATATAAGAAGTTGAGATAAGATTAAGAAACATGATTTAAAATTGTAATTGAGGGTCTGAGGAGGTGGCTCAGTGGTCTAAGTGCCTACCTGACAAGTGCAGGGACCTGAGGTTGATCCCCTGTACTGCATGCTGTGCCAGCCCTGGAACCTAGGTGAGCTGCGCTAGCCACTGAAATGCAATGTGGTGATCCATGCCTGTAATCACAGCACTGGGAAGGTTGAGACAGGAGGATCACTATGAGTCTGAGCTGCATAGCAAGACCCTTTTTTTTTTTTTTTTTGACATCTCAGCCCACCCTGAGGGCCTATAGTGTGTGTGTATTGTGTGGGTAGGTTGAACTATGGTCCTATGTGCCTGCCTAAGCTTTCCTAAGCAGGTACTTTAGACCTCTGAGATAACTTGCTGGCCCAATATAAGACTTTTAAAAAATTAAAAGTTGTAATTGCGATCAGTAGGGAAAAAAATACTTTGCTTCCAGTTAATGTTTCACAGGCACAAATAAAATCACTTTTGTTTCTCTTAATCGTAAGATGACAATGTTATGTGAGCCCTTTATAGTAAGCACATACTATACTACTCTCATGATCTACCTGGTAAATGTAATGAATCTTTCCTTTTTCCTTTACTCCTTCCTTCTCCTATGCTTGTCTTTTTTGCTAGAGTGTGAGGCCCCTACGTGAAGAGAGCATGTTTTACTTGATACTTGTGTCTTTAGTATTACCATAGTGCCTTACGTATGTAGTTGGAACTCTTGAGATTTTGTTCAGTTTACTGACTTGTTTTAAAATTGATACATAAACTTATTTTAAACTTGTTAATTTTGTGTGATTTTTTAACTAATGCATAGAAATTATTCATCTCAGTGGTGTTTTTATATATGTGTATACTTTATGTAATATTCAAATCAGTTTCTAGCTTCTCAAATAATTATTACTGCTTTATGATGAAAATACTTAAAATCTTTTTTTTTTCCTATTTTTAGGGAAGGGTCTACAGGGTGATCAGGGTCTCACTAGTAATTCAGACTGGTAGTGATCCACCTCTTTATAGCCTCCCAAGAGCTGGGATTACATGGGCATGCCACCATGCCCAGTCTCAATTGCAGTCTCAGCATGCCCTGGGGGTGGAACTAAAGGCCCCTGTGCCTGCTTGTAGGCACTTTAATCCACTCAGCTATTTGGCTGGCACTAAAATCTTTTATTTTACATTTGAAAATATATACAATAGCATGTTATCATCATCTGTAGTTCTGTGTAGTGAAATACCAGAGCTTTTTCTTCTTTTTAACTACAATTAGGCTCATTTACATAAAACCATATGTATAAATACATGTGACCTACAACCTCAATAGAAGTAAAATAAACTGTCTGTGGTGGCACACACCTGTAATCCCAGCACTTGGGAGGCAGAGACAAGAGGATCTCTACCATTTTGAGACTAGCCTGAGTTACACAGCAAGTTCTTGTCCAAAAAGGTTTGTTTTGTCGTCTTACTTTGAAGGAAATATAGCTTCACATGGGATTTTAAAGAAACAAGGAAATGTTCTGTGTATGTTTTAACTTCCCTAAATGTTGATACCTTACATAACTGGCATGTTACCAGAAGGAAAAATTTATCTTTGGTGCAATTTGTAGGGCTTGTTTAGATATCACCAGTGAGACGTGTTGTGCATAGTGTGTGTAGCCAGCCTTGCATGACCACTGTCATAATCAAGGTACTCTGCTGTACTATCTTATAAGATTTGCTTGCTGTTTTTTTCTTCTGGCCAGTACAGCCTGTGCTAGGGGCAGGGCTGGCTCAGCATGTGGTGCCAGGGATCTCACTGAGATCCCTACTTGCCTAAGCAGGCACTTTGCCTAAGCTCGGCAGTCAAGTGCTGAACTGTCTCACTGGCCCCTGCTTATTATTTCTTTTTAAAAAATTTTTAATGTGTTACTTCTGTGTAGCCAAACCCGTCCCAATAACCTGTAAACTTTGGCAGGCACTAATCTCTTTATGATTTCTATAATTATATTACTTCAGAAATGTTCCATACATGGAATTATGTAGTATTTGTTTAAGATTAACTTTTTTTAAAATGGCGGTGGTGGTGGTGGCGAGACTGGGGAGATAGCTGGGACTGGGGAGATAGCTCAGTAGAATAAATGCTTGTGTGGCCAGTGCAAGGGCTTAAGTTCAGCCCCCCGTCCTGGTGGAAAAAATGGTGGGTGGAATTAACTTAAGGTCTTGTGCCTGCTACACACGTGCTCTGCCATTGAACTGTACTCCCAGAGACCCAAGGTGAGCTTTTTTCATCTACTATAATTTCCTTATGGTTCACCTACTTTGCTGAGTATATCACTAGTCCTTTTTTTTTTTTTAAATTTTATTTATTTGTTTGCTTGTTGTGTGTGTGTGTGTGTGTGTGTGTGTTTGTTTGTTTGTTTATTTATTTATTTATTTATTTATTTATTTATTTATTTATTTATTTTGTGGCTGGCTCAGCCTGCCCTGGTGGTGGGGCTGGCACAGCATGTGGTGCTGGGGATCGAACCGCAGTCCCTGCAGTTGCCTGAGCTTTCCTAAGCAGGTGCTTTAGACCGCTGAGTTATCTCACTGCCCCTAAAATAACATATTTAAAAGGGCATTTGGGTAGTTTTTAACTTTTGGCTATTTCACATACCGGTGTTATAAATGAGACTGAATATTTTGCATACATTTTCCTACATGAAAATAAGGTCTAGATTTTCTGAGATTATGTCCAAGAATTTGTCTTAATTTTCTCTCTTTGCTGTGACAAAATTCTTGACCCTGAAAATTAAGAGAAGAAAGGTTTATTTAGCTCACAGTTTGTGAGATTTCAGCCCATAATCAGCTGGCTCCAAGGTAGGGTGGCATAGCAGTGGCAACACTTCAGAGTGGCAGAAGATAGCAAAAGCTACCAGAACAAAAATGGAGCACTATGCCTCTTTGTCTCTCTTACGTTGTAAGCAGGCTACCTGCCCTCCAGTGGGTGTAGCACTTGCACCATCTCTGTGCCTTCCTCCTGCACAGATTCAGTATGTTTTCAAAGTGAGGATGCTGGCCTCTGATAAGTCAGTTAATCCAACTTCTAAACTTCTCAAATTGATACAGTGAACAACATCCTATAGGATAAGGGCAAGTCCTCTATATCCTAGGATAGAGAACTACTGAGTTACTTAGTTAACATTCTAAACTTCTGAAGTTGACACAGTGTATCAACCATTGCAGTGTTCAATGTGTTGTTTTTTTTTTTTTCCTACTGGGAATTGAATTTAGGGCTTCAGGCAAGCGCTATGTCAGTGAGCTGTATCCTCAGCCCTATAGTATGTACTGTATCTTGGTAAGAGAGATATAAATTCTACCAAAATTTAGATTAATTAGCAGAATTTCTGTTAAGACTCCAGGAGGTAAAACTTTGAATTATTCATAAGTTCTGAAGTGGGAAATTTAAATGTTTAGAAGTAATTTTTCAGGCTGGCCAAATAGCTTGGCAGATTAAAGTGCCTGCAAGCAGGCACAGCAGCCAGGGGTTCGATTCCCAACTCCGTCCCCGGGGCGTGCTGAGATGGCAGTTGAGACTGGGTGAGGTGACACATGCCTGTAATCCCATCTCTTCGGAGGCTGTAAATAGGCGTATCACTATGAGTCTGATCTAGTAGTGAGACCCTGAACATCCTGTAGATACTTCCCCCCGACCACTGCACAGTCCTACTATAAGCACAACAGTATGCTACCACAGAGCCCTGAGTAACTGCGACTTTTCCTCTCAAATTTCTAAAAACTAACACAGCATTTTTCTAGAATATCTAAGTGTCAAGTATCTTTTAGAATTCTACCCAGCTTTGGTACCTTAATCCCACATAACTGTGTTACTTCATGTGTTATTTTTCATGTGTTCATTTTATTCTACTATAATAATTTGAACATTTTTCTGTTTCACATAAAACTAGCTGATAGTGAGAAAGAGGATCAGTTTAATGGCAGCCCTCCCAGACCACAGCCAAGAGGACCAAGAACTCCTCCGGGGCCTCCTCCCCCCGATGATGATGAAGAGGAGCCTGTGCCTCTGCCAGGTATGACGGACGTCATGCTGGGGGTGCTTTGTAGTTAAGGACGATTAGAGGAGGATAGTTAAGTCTTTTTAATGAATGCATCTTATCCAGTGTTCCTTTGTGTTTTCTCTTGACAAATGAACTGTTAAAATAATATAAAATCAGTTAATTCACTTGAAGCTGTGCCAACATGCATTTGAAAATAAAGTGTCGATACTCTGTGATGGTGTGTGCAGCTGATTGCTAGTTACAAATAAGCATGTGCTCAGGCTGACCTTGGGTTTGTGACAGTCCTGCTTCAGCCTCCTGAGTGCTGGGCTTGCAGGTATGCATCTCCATGTTCAGGTTGTGTAGTTACTTAATAGATAAAAAAAAAAAGAATAGCTTGTGGTCTTAGAACAAAATAGTACAATGTGTAAAATGTGCTTTTAATGTCTTTTTTTTTTCCTTTGGTGGTACCAGATATTGAGCTCAGGGCCTTTTAAAAACACATAATCTGACATTTTAAAAATGGGTTATTTATGAACTAAAGCATCCAAGATGCCACTAAGTAGTTAAAGAGTATCTAGTCCTGTTACCCTGTGTTATTTAAGCCATTAAAATAATCTGTGTCTTCAATATCATTTTTTTCAGTGTCTGATGACAAGGAGGAGGATGTTCCCCATAGAGAAGATTATTTTGAGCCCATTTCTCCTGATCGGAATTCTGTTCCCCAGGAAGGTCAATATTCTGATGAAGGAGAAGTAGAAGAAGAACAGCAAGAAGAAGGAGATGATGATGAGGATGATGTGGATGTAGATGAAGAAGAGGATGAGGATGAGGATGACCGCCATACTGTGGACAGTATCCCTGAAGAGGAAGAGGAAGAGGAAGAGGAGGGTGAAGAGGATGAAGAAGGCGAAGGTGAGTGGCATTAGTTAGGACTTTTTGATTTTTAAGTAGTAAAAACTAACTAGATGTCACTTTGTGTAGTGCAGAAGAATTATAGCAAAGATAAATAGGTTTTTAAGAACCCCAAAGGTTCTTTAGGCCTCAAGACATGAGTACAAATGAGATTTCCATTTCATTTTCTGTCTGTTTTATTCTCTGTCAGCTGTTGTTTGTTTGCCCCACAGCTTTAATTTCTTCTGTTTAACTAGCATAAACTGCTGACTATCTCAGTCCCATTTCCAGTTTTCTGGGAGTTTCTGTTCAGCTTGCCGTGGTATGGTCTGCCCCTTGATGCTGTCAGGTTTGGCTAGGGAAACAGGGTCATGAAGTAACACAGTTATGTGGGATTAAGGTACCAAAGCTGGGTAGAATTCTAAAAGATACTTGACACTTAGATATTCTAGAAAAATGCTGTGTTAGTTTTTAGAAATTTGAGAGGAAAAGTCGCAGTTACTCAGGGCTCTGTGGTAGTATACTGTTGTGCTTATAGTAGGACTGTGTAGTGGTCAATACATTGCGTCAACTTTGCTAGATGCCTGGTGGTGGATACATTGTATCAATTTGGCTGCATTGCCTGGCTGTTGCACACTATGAACTGTGAGGGCCCTGCCCCAGAATAACTCAGCACAAAAGGGGTTGAGGAAGAATTCAGCATTACGCTTCATTACTTCATCAGAGGAACTTCCGTCTTCACCGTAAGCTTGCACTTTATCTCCTGGCTTTCAGCACAGACTCTTTAGCCTTCAGATAGGATCCTTCAGCTTTCCTAGCAGATTCTTCTGTCTTCCGTTGCAGACACAACGGCTGACCATTAGAGACTGGTAGAGACCGTTGGAGACCATTAGAAACTGGTAGAGACTGGTTAGAGACCGTTAGAGATGGGACACTGCAGTGAGTATGAAAGCCTTGGATTCAGTGAGACTGAATCCTTCAGTTGGTAGTGTGTAGATGCTGTCGGCACACTTCTTCATCTGACTCTGGGACTGGTACATCTTGTGTTGTATGTGTTCCTTGTATTATATCTGTTCCTCTAGTAAAACCCTGACTAAAACGCTACAACCTAAAATAATAAAATAGTTAAAATACTTGAAATAAAAAATAATAACCTAAAATAATTAGCTAAAAAGGGAATGCATTTGAAAGCAGAAAGTGAGTTATTTGAATTAAATGACTTAATTAGCCTAAGAAGTAGCATTTAATGTGAAAGTGTTTAGTTTTTATTTTTTAGGGAAGGTTATATAAGGTCTCACTACTAGATTGGACTTGTAGTGATCCACCTGTATACAGCCTCCCAAGAACTGGGATTATAGGCATGTGCCACCACGCCCAGTGTCAATTGCCTCTCAGTGTTCTCTGGGGGCGGGGCCAGCACTGTAGGCCCTTGAGATTGAACCCCTGGCCCCTGTGCCTGCTTGCAGGCACTTTAATCTGCTGAGCTATTTGACTGGCCCTAATGTGAAAGTATTTATATAGAATGATATCTGCCTTTTTTTCTACACAAAATATTACAGAGACCCTTTTACATAGTACACAAGCAATTAGATTACAGTTAGTGATACTTTTCTTCACTTTCCCCATTCCCAGATTACTAAATATGTGTGTGTGCGCGCGTGTGCCTCTCTCTCTCTCTTTCTATATATAATATATATATATATATATATATATATATATATATATATTAGATTTGTTGTATATGATTGGCAGATAGTAATTACTTTCAGCCAGTTTTCTTAATCAGAACAGTTTGGCAGAAAAAGTGACTTAATGAAGAGAGGTTAATTTGATTTTTTAGTATGGGACATTCATTCAGTTTATCTCAGGGTCAGACCCTTATAAACTTATTGTTTTGGTATGGGGCATCGAACTCAGGACCTCACACTTGCCAGGCAGGTGCTTGTGCTGTTGAGCTACATCCCTAGCAAAACTTTTTGTTGTTGTCGTTAAGATAAGTGTGTATTAGGCCCTGCCAAATACCTCAGCGGACTAAAGTGCCTGCTTAGTGCACACCTGGGGTTCTATCCCCAGCAAACCTTACTGGCCCTGCCCTCAGGACACCCTGAAATGGTGATTGAGACTGGGTGTGGTGGTGGGCGCCTGTAATCCCAGTTCTTGGGAGGCTGAAAACAGGAGAATCATTATAAGTATGTCCTATGGAGTAAGACCCTTTAGACCCTGTAGTAAATACATTAAAAAAAAAAAAAGATAAGCACATATTGGTAAGGATAAGCATGGGAATGAGAAGTAGAATCCTTTTCTTTCCTAGGCCTTTATTGCTCATCCACATTTTACCACAGCCAGCAATATTAGTGTTAAAAAAGTAAACTAGCAAGTTTTATGTCTTTATTTCTGTTTTAGTTGGTATGGAAAAAGCTGTACACATATCATGGTAAGAATGCTTTGCTTTGGTAAAGGTGAACATTTCAAATGAACAAATTTTCCTAAAAAATGTAGCACAGACCTAAGAAACTGACAAGTAAATGCAGAGGAGTAAAAATTGAATGTGAAATAAAAAAACATTCCTGGAAACATTTGATTTAACCTTGAATTTATTTTATTTTATTTTTTTAAAAAATTTTATTTTATTTTATTTATTTGTTTGCTTCTTTATTTACTTATTTTATGGCTGGCTCAGCCTGCCCTGGTGGTGGTGCTGGTGCAGCATGTGGTGGTGCCGGGGATCGAACCACAGTCCCTGCAGTTGCCTGAGCTTTCCTAAGCAGGCACTTTAGACCACTGAACCATCTTGCCGGCCCCCTAACCTTGAATTTATTGATATTAATTTTAATTTAGCTTTATTTTTGCCCATTAGCTTTTAGAATTTATTTTTATTTACTTATTTATTTTGCCTGCTCAGCCCACCTGAGGGTGTGTTGGTATGGCATGTGGTGCCAGAGACTGAATTGTGGTCCCCTGCACCTGTCTAAGCTTGCCTAAGCAGACGCTTTAGACAACTGAGCTATCTCCCCTCACTTTGAACTTAATTTTTAAAACAATCTCAACACAGCGGACATTTTCTTCCTCAGAAAGGTATTTTTGTTACTTTGAGTCTTTTCTAATTTTATTTCTGCAAAGAACTTACAGAGTTTGTTTTAAAGCTGAACAGTTTTGCTTAGGAAGTTTATTCATAATTGTCCTACTAGAAATTATGAAATGTTAGCCGTTGTTGATACGAGTGGGGCAGAAATTAATTTTGTTGAATTCATTACCTCTTAACATTATGCATTAAATACCAGTTATGTAACATTTAACCATTTAACTAATTTTCAGGGGATGATGGTTATGAACAAATTTCCAGTGATGAAGATGGAATTGCTGACTTGGAACGTGAGACATTTAAGTACCCAAACTTCGATGTGGAATACACTGCTGAAGACCTTGCTTCTGTCCCTCCCATGACGTACGACCCATATGACAGGGAGCTGGTTCCACTCTTATACTTCAGCTGTCCATACAAGACTACTTTTGAAATTGAAATCAGCAGAATGAAAGACCAAGGTCCAGATAAAGAAAATTCAGGAGCTATTGAAGCCTCAGTGAAGTTAACAGAGCTATTAGATTTGTATCGGGAGGATAGAGGTGCGAAATGGGTGACAGCTTTAGAAGAAATCCCAAGTTTAATCATAAAAGGACTGAGCTATTTGCAGTTGACAAACACAAAACAAGATGCACTTGGCCAATTGGTGGACTGGACAATGCAGGCTTTAAATTTACAAGTAGCCTTTCGCCAGCCCATTGCTTTAAACGTCCGACAGCTCAAAGCTGGGACCAAGTTAGTGTCCTCCCTAGCGGAGTGTGGCTCTAGTGGAGTGATCGGACTGCTGCAGGCAGGAGTGATCAGTGTGTTGTTTGAGCTCCTATTTGCTGATCATGTCTCATCTTCCCTTAAGTTAAATGCTTTTAAAGCTTTGGACAGTGTTATTAATATGACAGAAGGAATGGAAGCCTTTTTAAGAAGTAGACAGAGTGAAAAAAGTGGCTATCAAAGACTTCTGGAGCTTATACTTTTAGATCAGACTGTGAGGGTCGTCACTGCTAGTTCAGCTATTCTTCAGAAATGCCATTTCTATGAAATCTTATCAGAGATTAAAAGACTCGGTGACCATTTAGCAGAGAAGACTTCATCTGTACCTAACCACAATGAACCTGATCAGGACCCAGATGCTGGGCTTGAGAGAACGAACCCTGAGTATGAAAATGAGGTGGAAGCTTCTATGGACCTGGATCTTTTGGAATCCTCAAATATAAGTGAAGCGGAAATAGAGAGGCTTATTAACCTCTTAGAAGAAGTTTTTCATTTAATGGAAACTGCCCCTCACACAATGATCCAACCTCCTGTTAAGTCTTTCCCAACCATGGCGCGAATCACTGGACCTCCAGAGAGGGATGACCCATACCCTGTTCTCTTTAGGTGAGACACCTGTTTAAGGGCCATGCACTTCCTGAATCATTGGGGAAACCTTTATGTGTCGATTGTGTTTTTCATTGGTTTGTAGGTAGGCATAGTCAATGTAAGCTTATTTGATCCTTCAAAATAAACACTCAGTAGTGAAACTGAAATGTGTATTACTGTGAGTGAGACTGTCTTGTGTTAGAATTTGAAGCAGAAGTAGGATAGTAAGAATGAGAGTAAGTGGTAGTAGCTGTGTGTGTGTGTGTGTGTGTGAGAGAGAGAGAGAGAGAGAGAGAGAGAGAGAGAGACAAGAATAAATGAGAAACTGCCTAATTGTGGGAAGAGGATACACAGGAACGGTGTAGAAGAGCTTTTCTGTGGGAAGTCCTTTATTTCACTTGGATACACTATATGATAAAATTTTATTTATAGTCCCATTTAAAGGCATCTGTAAGGTTCCATAACTTCTGTTTATTTATTAGTATTTTTAATAAATAACATTGAGACAGTTTCAAAACATGTTAATGGGACAGCCACAATAATTGATACAATGCATATCGTTGTCTTCATAGTAGTTGTTCAGAGTACAAGATGCAGACAAAGGGTCCATAACCTCTTGTTTCTTACCCAGCTCTCCACTTAGCTGTTGGTAAAGTTTTGCCATTGGCCATTATCGGGCATGGCATTCACATTAGGTTTTTCGTTTTAATTTTAGAGCCTTTGTTTTTGGCCTTTTTGGCATATTGTCTCTAGATAACTTTGTAATACCAAAATGGAAGCATGGGATTTTTACTATTATTTCTGGGTTAGTTTTTGTCTTCATTTTAGGGTAAAGTGCATTACCAGAAAATCGAATACTTGGCCACTTAGATCATTGCCTAACCATTCTTTGTTTTAGCTGAAAATTGTTTTAGTTTGAGTTTCCCCATAATGTGAATCAGTCTTGAGTGCAAGTTCTCCATTTGAGAGGTTATCCTAGGAATCAGAAAAATGTTAGGAGAATAAGATGAAGAAGAAAAGCTGGAGAAGAAGGTATTTTTAAAACTTATTGCTGTGAATAAGGTATTTTTAAAACTTATTGCTGTGAATAATCGGGGCTCATCTACTGGGCACCTTCTAAGGAACTGGCCAAAGTGTCTACTTCTTCCCTTGAGTGACTCAGACAGTGGCATTTATCTTTCTTCCTTATGCTGAAGGTTATCCACCAGGACTTTAATGTCCCTCTGCTTCTCAGCAGTTTTTGTGTCTGAGCACTTTTTTGTTTTTGGTCAGTTTGAGTTCATGCTGGCCTTTGTAGCCCAGGCTAATCTCAAACTCACAATGATCTTCCTACCTGAGCCTCCCAAGTGCTGGGATTATAGGTGTGTTCCAGTACACCTGACTTGAGCACTCTTTAATGGCTGTAGAGAAGGCTCTGAGAAAGAAAGAAGGATAACAACTCCAGGTGAGACCTAGGTTGGTTACTGCCAGCCCCCTGACACTGTAGTGGGGGATGGCCAGTAAGTGGTGAGCAGAGTAGAAGATAGTTTTGGGAACCTGAGACAGGGTTGCTGTGTCGTGTGAGAAATAGACAACATGAGGATGGTAGATAATGTAATGAAGTTTGCACAGTAGATTGCAGTTGGAGCTTTGGCTTAGCAGTTTAATGTAGCAGTGGAACAGGATGTATAGTATATTTTTAAATTCTAGGCTGGGAGGGAGAGCAAATGAGACAGCATCCAGAAGAAGATGCTGTGCTCAGAAAGGAAGAGGTTTTTTTTTTTTTCTTTTTTTTTCTTTTGTCTTTTTGAGACAAGGTTTTGCTATGCAGTTCAGGCTGACCTTGAATTCACCTTTGTAGTCCAAGCTGACCTTGAGCTTACAGTGATTCTCCTGCCTCTGCCTCCTGAGTGTTGGGATTATAGGCATGTGCCACCATGCCCCACAGGCCCAAGATTTAGATTTAGAATTAACTCGGATATTCAACAGTTATTGAATATCTTTTTAATATCAGCTAGGAGAAGGCCTTATAGAATTTTTACTTTATTTGTCCCAGTGGAGAAAAAATTTGCACATTGTTAGTATTGATGTATTACTATTGCTGCTACTAATGTAGTTTGTAGTTAAAGTAGGGTATATCTGAGGATGAGGACTAAGCCAGGAAAATTTTTTAACTTTATCAGTTTGATGAGCTTTGAGTAAATGAGGGATGTTTGCATTTATTTGACACAGTATCAATTTTCCACAGGTATCTTCACAGTCATCACTTCTTGGAGTTGGTCACCTTGCTTCTGTCAATTCCAGTAACAAGTGCCCACCCTGGTGTGCTACAAGCGACTAAAGATGTTCTAAAGTTTCTTGCACAGTCACAAAAGGGTCTCCTTTTTTTTATGTCAGAATATGAAGCAACAAACTTGTTGATCCGAGCCCTGTGTCACCTGTATGATCAAGATGAAGAGGAAGGTCTCCAGTCTGATGGTGTGGTCGATGATGCATTTGCCCTGTGGCTGCAGGACTCCACGCAGACGCTGCAGTGCATTACAGAGCTGCTCAGCCATTTCCAGCGCTGTACAGCCAGTGAGGAAACGGACCATTCTGATCTCCTGGGAACTCTTCACAATCTATATTTGATTACTTTTAATCCTGTGGGAAGATCAGCTGTTGGCCATGTTTTCAGCCTTGACAAAAATCTTCAAAGTCTCATTACTCTAATGGAATACTATTCCAAGGAAGCTTTAGGGTAACTTTTGTTTCTTAAATTTTTAGTTGTATTAGAAAACTAGATCATCTTTTTTTTGCCTTTCGAGACAATCCGCCTGTGCAGTTCATGCTGGCCTTGAACTCACTTTGTTACCTAGGCTGGCCTTGGACTCATAGCAGTCTTCCTGCCTTAGCCCCCTGAGTACTGGGATTACAGGCATGTGCCACATGCACAGCCTAGTTCCTTTTAAAAAAAAGTTTCTCTGAAATCAGAAGCTATAATTTTTTTGACATAACGTATAACTTGTTAAGAATTGGAATCACAGAAGGCTCCAAAATGAAAGATGGAGCTATAATGCAGTGCAGCAAGCAGATCTTTTAGTGGTTTCTTTCTATGAGCCCATGGTGTTGGCAAAGATTGCAGCTGACCTCTCTGCTGATGTGTATAGAGGGGAGCCCTACAACAGCCCAGGGACATGTGACCCTTAAGGATAGTGGGTGCTTTTTTGCTGTTTTCCATCCTAACCATCTAATGCAGTCATGTGCTCTGGTTTCAGAATTGCTTTGACTGAATGGGGAGGGTTGAAATTGGGAATGGTTTTGAAGAACCTGTACTCAATAGGCTAGAGGTTTTAGTGTGTATTTAGAGACATCCCCTCTGCCTAGCTCATGTCACAGGCAGTAGCATCCCAATAGCTGCCTTCACCATGGGGATTGGACACAACTCTTGAGTGGTGAGTCTCCTGTGGGGGCCAAGAAAGGCAGCCCAGTGGCTTCTGTGCCTGACTGTGTCCTATTGGCGCTGTGACGGAAGACTGAGTGATGATGGCAGGTGATCACATTTATTCCTATTTATCCAGATTGGATGAAGATTTAAAAGAGACCAGTGAAGTGTACCATCTCATTTTATTGTTAATGAAATATAACTGTTAATATTTCATTGTTCTGTTCTTGATAGCATTTACTTTATTGTAATGTGTGTTCTATTTTTATATATAGTCAGCTCTCCTTATCTATGGGTTTGGTTCTGTGGATTTAATCAACCGTGAATTCAAAATATGTAGAATATTGAGACTTTTTTAAACATTACAGTACAACAGCTATTTAAATAGCTTTTATGTTGTATAAGATAAGTGGAGGTAAAGTTAGGTGCAGATATGTGTGGCGACGTGCAGATGCTTGGCCCTTTCTAAGGGACTCAGCCCTTAATGGAACTCGCTGTTGGGGGCGCCTTGGGCTCAGTGCTCATGGATGCTGAGGGTTGCGTTACTGTTAATGGAGTTCTCAGGGGAATTGGATGTGAATTGTAAAATCTGATTTTCTTGTCTTTAAGAAGTCAGTCATATTTCATTGTAAATTTCTTTGGTGTCCAAAACCAAATAGAAAATAACATTTAAAGTTATTCCTAAAAATTGTTTTTGTACGCCAAACTTAAAAACCTTATTTTGTTTCAGCGATTCCAAGTCTAAGAAGTCAGTAGCTTATAATTATGCATGTATACTTATTTTGGTGGTGATTCAGTCTTCCAGTGATGTCCAGATGTTAGAACAACATGCAGCATCTCTCTTGAAGCTTTGTAAAGCAGATGAAAATAATGCTAAATTGCAAGGTAGAGTATCTGAAATTATTTTAAGCATTTTTCATGTAGGGTAGGAAAAACCTTTCAATATCTGTAATGTTTTATCATGTTTCATTGTACCTAATAATACTGCTTTTGTCTCATTTTATGATCTATAATTTTTAGTCTATTTTAATTTGAAGAGTGAAAACAGAAGCAAAAACAATAGAAAAAATGACAGAAAGAGAGTAACATATAACAATACAAATACTGCTTTTGCTTCTTTTTTTTTTTGAGAGGGAGGTTTGAGATAGTCTTGCTATGTATTCAGGCTGGTCTGGGACTTACTAGATAGCACAGGTTGGCCTTGAACTCACAGCCTCGTTTCAGACGCAGCCTCTCAAGTCCTGGGGTTACCAGTGTATGTCACCATACTAGGCCACGCATGTATTTACACACACACACACACACACACACACACACAAAGTTCTAAGTATGTTATGTTGTTACAGTATAATTTAGAGGTCTACTTGTGGATCAAAAAAGTGAAAGATAATGAATATCAACTTAATTTGTTTTTTATTAAAAATTTCTTTTGACATAAAGTCTCACTATGTAGCCCAAGATGGCGTCATATTCAAAGCCATCCTTTTGCCTCTGCCTCACAAGTTCTGGGATTATAGGTGTGTGCCACCATGCCTGGCAAACTTTATTTAAAATATGTCAGTGTATATTGAGTGAAGTTTTTAGCAAAATTTTGTAGTCAGTTTGGAAAAGTTTTAGGTAGCCAGTCAGAATTTTTAAATTATTTTGTTTCAGTCCTCTGATGTTACCAAGTACGAGACTTGTTAACACTAGTAAACATGGTAAGAATACTATAAAGTGAAATGTGACCTTTTTTTTAATTGTAAATTTTATGTATTGTGATAGCTCCAGTAAAAGCTTGGATAGTAAATGCAGTTTCCCAACTTCTCACAATAGAGATAGATCCCTCCATGTATTCCCTTACTAAAGGAGGGTACATGATATGTTCAAAGGCATTATTAGTGCTGTAATACTTTTTCTAGGTAATGAGTGCACTTTAAAATTTTATTTTTTTATTATTACTATTATTATTATTACTATTATTATTATTATTATTATTATTATTATTATTATTTGTACTGCGAATTAAACTCAGGATAATGTGCTTGCTGGGCAGGCCCTGTGCTACTATATCCCCAGCCCTGTTTTGTTTTTTTGAGACAGGCTCTTTTTATGAAGTTCAGGCTGGCCTTCCTGCCTTAGCTGCCTGAGTGCTGGCATTATAGATATATGCTACCATATCCCGCTTATTTTTTGATTGAGCTATATATTCTGTATATATGAAAGATGTGAGTTCTATATGCATGGGAAGTCAGGGATGGTGGCACACACATATAATCCTAGTATTGGGGAGGCCTTGAGTTTGAGGCTAGATCAGGTTACAATAGCCTGGACTACATAGCACAATCTTGTCTCAAAACAGAAAAACACTTTAGTAAAGATAGTAAGATGTGCATAACCGTAACCCTTTTGGACAAATATACTAATAGCAGAGACCACTAGTAATTTTGGTTTTCTTTAGTCATACCTGTAGAGTGTCTGAAACTGGTAGAATGCTTTTCTAAAAACATTTTGGAAGCAGGTCTTAGGTTGAATATACTCGCAACACTTGGGAAGCCAATGCAGGAGGGCCATGAGTTTGAGGCCAGTCTGAACTACATAGAAGACCCTATCTCAAACAAAAACAACCCAAAATTTGGAGTGGGAGACAGGCTGTAGGTACATAGGTTCTTGGAAAGTTTTGTTTTGATGATAGTAAGTGATATATATATATATATATATATATATATATATATATATATATTTTTTTTTTTTTTTTTTTTTTTTTGCGGAACTGAGGTTTGAACTCATGACCTTGGCATTTGCCAGGCAGGCACTTGTGCCACGGAGCTATCTCCGCAGCCCCAATAAGTGCAAATTAAGAAATTGGCACAGGGCTGGGAGATAGCTTGGCAGTCTAAGTGCTTATAGGGACTGGGGTTCAATCTCCAGTACCTCATGCCATGCTGGCCCCTATGGAACCACACCAAAACTGGGTGTGGTGACACACCTGTAATCCCAGTGCTGAGGAGGCTGAGACAAGAGGATCACTAGGAGTCTGAGTTGCCTAGAGACCCTTTATGCAATAAACTCTAAAAAAAAGAAATCAACAAAATTAAAATTTCATGTTAAGAGCTGCTTAATAAACTCCTTATGGATTTGATCCAGTTAGAAATAAATACATTTAATACATTTGCTTATGCTTTTTTTTTTGGAGGGGGTGGATAGCAGCAAAGATGGTTAAAGAGTATGTTATTTTGTAAGCACTTTTTATAAATCAATTTTGTATTATAAACTGATGATTATAAAAATTCGTTTTTATTACATAGACTAAGCATTTGTCCATTTAAGTTTTCAGATATCAAATAGTTAAGAATAATTGGAGACAATAAGATAGGTCTGCATTTCTGTTTCATTTTAAGGCTTTTTAAAATGATTAAGTTCATTTTTGTATGAAATTTATAGATACTCAGATTTATGCAGCACCGATGTATTTTTTTGAAACATACTGTTACTTCCTTTGTTATAAAAGCCTTTATTTTTTTTAATGTAAAAGATTGTTCTTTTTGTTTTTTAGAACTTGGCAAATGGCTTGAACCTCTGAAAAACCTTCGATTTGAAATTAACTGCATCCCAAATCTAATTGAATATGTTAAACAGGTAAATCTTAAAAAGTTTTTTGATTTTATGGAACTTTGTAGTAGTGTGTAGAGATAATACAATAGATCACTTTGATGGATGATATGATAATATAACATATCATTTTTCCTGCTAAACCTTAGAAACAATTTTTGTGGAAATGTTTAGCTGAAAATTGATAGAGCCAGTTCCAGATAATTGCAGCATAGGGGCTTGTTCTCACTTTTGTTAATTTGGGAATTTTACTTTAATTGAAATAATTCAGAAAAGTTACAATCGAGTCCTATAAAATTCATAATAGCATTGGTAAAATTCAGATAAAATTCAAGTAATTTATAGTAATGAAATCAGTAGATTGTTTTTTCCTATCCATTTTATTTAGTTTGCTTCTTGGTTGATCAGAGGTTTAATATAAGAATAAGGACTAAAGGGACTTAGATATGTAAAAGCTTTAAGGTGGAAGGGAAATATGAACTTTGAATTGATGTAGCTCTATGGGAGGGCGTAAGAAGGAGAGGGACAGGGAACCACCTGTTGCTGTTCTGACCTACCCACATAGTACTGTTTGGGTTTGTCTGCTTCAAATTCTTTTTTTAAATATATTTGGTAAGGGTCTCACTATGCAGCTGGCACTTGTAGTGTTCCTCCTATTTTAAGTCTCCCCAGCAGATTATAGGGGCGCACCACCACGCCCGAGTCTCCACGGCCTGCAGAGTACACCTGGCGGTGGGTTGGGGCCAGGGCCGGGGCCGGGGCCGGGGCCTGACTGGGGCCTGGCCGGGACCTGACCATTTTGTAGTGCTGGTGATTGAACCGTGGTTCCTGTGTCTGCCTAAGCAGGTGCTTAGTCTGCTGAGTATCTTGCTGTTTCTTTATTAATATTTCTGTCTCACCATTCTTTATTAATATTTCTGCCTTTGTCACTGTATCTCCTAAGAGTGCTTTACCTCCTGTGATGCATTCATGTTTTTCTCTTTTAGTAAGGGTCTATAAGGTCTCACTACATAGATGGACTTGTAGTGATCCTAGTTATCCGCCTGTGTTCAGCCTCCCAAAGAGCTGGGATTACAGGCGTGTGCAACCATGCCTGGTCTCAATCCCTGGCTCAATGCTCCAGGTGGGGGCCACCTGGGGGTGGGCTGGCACTGCCCACCGGGATCAAACCCTGGCCGCTACATCTGCCTGAGCAGGCACTTTAATCCGCTGACCTATTTGGCTGGCCCTCTGTCTTAAGTGTTGGATTTGATGATATCTGGAACTTCTCATTGTATTATCTTCTGTGTAGCAGAAGGACAATTAATGTACTATGAATTTATAAATTCATGCATTCCAAATGTTTGTGCATAGTAGAGATTATGATGGAATATCAACAAAAATCAAATGGTGTGAGTAAAAATAGTAAAGAATGTAGTTCTAGAAATTTGTTAAGTTCTGGAAAACTGAATTATTTGCTGTTATCAAAAGTTGTGATTTTTATATAAATTCTGACCTTTAATCATGATTATCATTAAGTAGCTCTCATACCGTAATATACTAAAATTGATTGATCCAAGACTGAATCATTACTCTTTGGCTCCCTGTTGCTTTATATAATTTGTAGTATTCCAAGAAAAAATGAGAGGAAAAGGTCACCTAAGGTGGAAATCAAGAGATAGGAATTTATTTATTTATTTATTTATTTATTTGTATTTTTAGGGAAGGGTCTACAGGGTGTTCAGGGTCTCACTACTAGATTGGACTCGTAGTGACCCACCTGTTTCCAGCCTCCCAAGAGCTGGGAATACAGGTGCACACCACCACGCCCAGTCTCGGTTGCTATCTCAGCACACACCATGGGGGCGGGGCCAGGGCCAGCATGGGAATCAAACCCCTGGCCCATGTGCCTGCTTGCAGGTGCTTTAATCTGCTGAGCTATTTGGCCGGCCCAGGAATTTATTTTTTAAAATTATACTTGGAAACTGGGATGGAGGATGGAGAAAAAGAAGGATGGGAAAAGTAAAAAACAAAAAACCCTGTTTATCTCTATCTCTGTCTGTATCCATCCATCCATCCATCCATCCATCCATCCATCCATCCATCCATCCACCCACCCACCCACCCACCCACCTGTTGTTACACTACTAATTTCCCTTAGTTCATTGAAAAGGTTTGGGGTTGGTGAGATAGCTCAGTGATCCCCAGCACCACAGGCTGTGCTGGCCCCCTCCTGCCGGTGTACAAGCCAGCCGCCGAGACCAGGCATGGTGGCACATGCCTGAAAATAGAAGGATCACTATGAGTCCAAGCTGCATAGTAAGACCCTATACCAAATAAAAAATACATAATTAAATAGAATAAAGGTTTGTGCTAATTTTTTGGATGATTACATGCTGATATACTCTAACTAATTTAAAGATAACAATACACAATGTGTTAATTTACATTGTTACTCTCATTAGAAAAAAAGATTATATTTGAAAGTTTAGAAGTTAGTGTAGGAATCTTGTTAATGTCATCTTTCCACATTTTTAAAATGTTTATAATGCCCACCTGTGGAAGCTATGACAGTATAACGGTACAGTTTGTTGTCAGGATGTGTAACATAGGCAGATGCTAAGGACACAAGGAAAGTGACTTTCATTTTCCTCTAACCAGGCTGCTGTTGATGCTGGCATTTTATTTATTTATTATTTTTTGATGTTGGCATTTTAAAAATGTAGCTATATATAATCCAAAAACTTTCCATGTTGTTTCCTTGGTTTTGAAAGGGGCTTTGCACCATAGAGCTCTTAAAACACACAAGCTTTGCTCCCCTTTTAGGAGACAGGTATAAAATAGGTATAAAGAAAGGAGTTAGACTCAATATAGTCTCATACAGTTTTGTATATTAGCTTTGTGTTAGTACTTTAAATACACTGTACATTATAGTTCTTTTTATGTCATATCTCACAGTTTAACGTACACAAAAGAAAATAATTTTGATAAACTTCTTTAGCTTTATACCTTGTTTTAAATATACTATACACAGGGCTTGGGAATTTAGCTCAGCAGTAGAATGCTTGCTTAGTAAGCTGGAATCCTGGGTTCAGTGGGGATCAAAACAAAAACAAAAAAAGACCTCCCCTAGAAATAATTGAAAAAAAATACAGTAAAATTAAAAAAGACCAGGGGCCGGCGAGATAGCTCTATGGCACAAGTGCCTGCCTGGCAAATGCAAGGTTGTGAGTTCAAACTTGGGTCTTGCCAAAAAAACAAAAAAACAAAAACAAAAACAAGACAAGTATAAATACTTAAGTCATACCCTTCTTTCCTCCTTCCCCTTCTCTTTCCCCTCCCTTCTTCCCTTTCTCTTTTCCCCCTTCTCCATCCCTTCTCCCCCCTCGCTTCCCTACCCCCCCATTCCTCTTCTTCGCTGTCCCCCTCCTTCCTTCTCCCCTTCCCTTCCCCCTTTACATCCCCTCTCTTCCCCCTTCCCTTTTCCCCTCCCCTCCTTCTCCCCTGCTTTCCCTTCCTTTTCCCAAGATTGAACTCAAGGCCTTGCATATGCATACTAAGGTGGTCCATGCCTTGCACATATATTTTTAATGCCATGTCTGGAAGTTTCTCTTGATCTGATAGCTACCAAGAAGTTAAACTCTTGTTTACTTTTATTTTTAAAGAATATTGATAACTTGATGACCCCAGAGGGAGTTGGCCTTACCACTGCCTTACGTGTTCTCTGTAATGTGGCATGCCCACCTCCTCCTGTTGAAGGTACAGTGACAGTTAAAAACTACTATACTTTAAATATAGTACAAATATCATTTATTGAGTATTCAAAATTCTTAACTGATTAACATGTAAGTAATGAGATATTTTCCCCCCCTTATATAAAGGTCAACAGAAAGACCTGAAATGGAATCTTGCGGTTATTCAGCTTTTTTCTGCTGAAGGAATGGACACCTTTATTCGAGTTCTGCAGAAGTTGAACAGTATTTTGACTCAGCCCTGGAGGCTCCATGTCAACATGGGGACAACTCTTCACAGAGTTACTACCATTTCAATGGCCCGCTGCACGCTTGCGCTTCTTAAAACGATGCTAATGGAACTCCTGAGAGGCGGATCCTTTGAGTTTAAGGACATGCGTGTTCCTTCAGCACTTGTCACGCTCCACATGCTCCTCTGCTCTATTCCCCTCTCAGGTCGTTTGGATAGTGATGAACAGAGAATTCAGAATGACATCATTGATATCTTACTGACTTTCACACAGGGAGTTAATGAAAAACTTACAATGTCAGAAGAGACTCTGGCCAATAATACTTGGTCTTTAATGTTAAAAGAAGTTCTTTCTTCGATCTTGAAGGTTCCCGAAGGATTTTTTTCTGGACTCATACTCCTTTCAGAGCTGCTGCCTCTTCCTTTGCCCATGCAAACAACTCAGGTATCACTTTCATATAACATGCATCTTATGAATGACTGCAGTAACACTTTTCATAAAGCCAATGATTTTTGTTAAAAACAAAACCCTCATTCCTTTCCCCCATCAAAAGACATAAAATAACTGGATAAGGGCAAGATAAAACGGAACAAGTTGGTCATTGAGGCAATATGAGGGTAATGCTTTAAATAAATTTTTGTTAAAGTTTTATTATGCTGTTATGTATACTTGCACTTATATTTTTCTGTTATTTTAATCCCTCATCATGTGTTAGATTTTGCCAATAACTAGGTTGTTTTACCAGTGTACCTTGCTCGACTGACTGCTAACCTGAGAACAATAAGATTTTTTAGACTCATTGAACTCAGCCGAATGTGTAATTGTATAGTAGATTAAATGTTTTAAGCATGCAGTAACTATGTTCTTTTATAACAGTTCTCCCTGAATAGCTTTTGTGACTTTAAATAAATATTAAAAATCTATGTACACAACATTATACTTTTTTAACAGGTTATTGAGCCACACGATATATCAGTGGCACTCAACACCCGAAAATTGTGGAGCATGCACCTTCATGTTCAAGCAAAGTTGCTCCAAGAGATAGTTCGCTCTTTCTCTGGCACAGCCTGCCAGCCCATTCAGCACATGTTACGACGTATTTGTGTTCAATTGTGTGACCTTGCCTCACCCACCGCACTTCTGATTATGAGAACTGTGTTGGATTTGATTGTAGAAGACTTGCAAAGGTATTTTCATTTTGCATTTGGAATTTTTTCCTCAAGTTATTCTTGACATGGATACACTTTTTTCATTTAAGAGTTTGGAAAACAGGCTTTAGAAAACCCAGAAAACACATTTACATATAAATATACACCTGAACATATGTATGTATAAATGAATATATGTAAATTACTGTTAAATAGAAAGCTTTATTTCATCATTTTATGTGCCAGATACCTTGAAGGTCTTGAATTTGGGCTTTTGAAAGGTGAACTATAAAGAAATACTAGGATTTAAGAAAACATTCTTAAAAAACTGAATTAATGGAATAGTAATTGTAAAAATACCAGAAAAATTGTCATATCCAGAGAATGAAATGTTTCATGCAAAATTTGTATAATGTGTATAGAAAAATAAATTAGTTTAATAATGCCATTGAAATTAAGAACATTAAGCTGGGCATGGTGGTGCATGCCTGTAATCCTAACACTTGGGAGGCTGAGGCAGGAGGATTGCCATAAGTTTGAGGCCAGCCTGGGCTACATAGTGAGTTCAGTGCCAGCCTGAACTGCACAGCGAGACCCTGTCTGAAATAAAAGCAAGGAAAAAGCAATGAAGAACTTTGTTTACTAAATGTATTGATTTTATTTCAGCACTTCAGAAGATAAAGAAAAACAGTACACTAGCCAGACCACCAGGTTGCTTGCTCTTCTTGATGCTCTGGTTTCACACAAAGCTTGTAAATTAGCTATTTTACATCTAATTAATGGAACTATTAAAGGTGATGAAAGATATACGGAGATATTCCAAGATCTTTTAGCTCTGGTGCGGTCTCCTGGAGACAGTGTTATTCGCCAGCAGTGTGTTGAGTACATCACTTCCATTTTGCAGTCTCTCTGTGATCAGGTATTTACATTTTATAAAGTCTGTGTTTTTGTGTATACTTGAAAGCTCCTCTCAGTATAATTCTTGGCTGTGAACAGAAAGTTGTCACTGTGTTTTATTAATTATGTGTATGGGAAGATAAGTGAAGGAACAGTAAAATGTTTTGATTCTTTAAAGTGTGCTTTGGGGGCTGGGGATGTAGCTTAGCGGCCTGGCAAGCACAAGGTCCGGAGTTTGATCCCTGGTACCAAAAAACAAAAACAAAAAAAACAGCATGCTATTGCAGTGATAATATTTTTTTATTGCATGTCTGTATTATTGATTCCTAGATTATATCTCAGGAGATAATGATAATCGTAGCAGCTGTATTTGGGCCTGTATTTCTTTCTCTTTTAAAACAGATTTTGGTACTGGACTTGAACCCACAGCCCTTGTACTGAGCAGCACTGAGCAATACTGTGTCGTTTTTTTGTTTGTTTTTTCATATTAAATTTTGAGATAGGGTATTGCTAAGTTGCTAAGTTGGCCAGAGTAGGAATTTGTGATGCTCCTGCCTCAGCCTCCCAAAGTTCTGGGATTATAGGACTAGCAAGGGTTGGTATACAGTATTGTGGGTTTCTCTGAAGAGCTTATATCTTTTTTGTAAGATTAGAACCTTGAGTAATTGCTTTGTGTGACACCTGATCTTTCTTTTTTTTTTTTTGTTTGAGATAGAGTTTCACTATGCAGCGCCGGCTGACCTTGAGCTCACTTTGCAGCCCAGGTTGGTCTCAAACTTGCAGTAATTCTCCTGCCTCAGCCTTTCCGTGCTGGGATTACCAGCGTGTGCCACTACACCCAGCACCACTGATAATTTTAGAAGTTGGTTAATGTCTACCATGTCAATTTTTTCCAACTGTATACCAAACTATTCTTGACTTTTACAGCCTTGCTATTGATTGACTCAATATGTTCTGCTGTTGGGGCAGTTGTGGAAGGCATCAGAGGTAACAGGTTATAGTATATCAGACTACTATGCTTATAGCACAGCTGTTGCCCGACAGTGATAATATTTTTTTATTGCATGTCTGTATTGATTCCTAGATTATATCTCAGGAGATAATGATAATTGTATCAGCTTTTAAGCCCATTACGATTGGGATCTTTGGAGATTTCCATGCCCAGTGGTATTTTAACAGAATGCTAACTGGTTATCTGGTAGGACTTTTTCAGGAAGAATATTTTTAATAAAATCCAGGTTTGAAAGACAGAAATCCAGTCTGGTTATATTTAAGACTAAAGTCAAGAATGTATATTTTTTTGGGTGATTTGTTTTCACCAAAAGGACATGGCAGCTGGGTGTGGTGGCACATGCCTGTAGTCCCTGCACTTTGAAGTTTGCAGCTGGAGGATTGCTGAATTTGAGGTCAGAGTGAACTACATAGTGAACCAAAAAAAAAAGTAAAAGTGAACATGGCAGAAAAGACTTTTGGGCCTGGCCAAAAGGATATTTTAAATCTACTTTGGGTTGTGCATTGGATTAGTACTTGTTGCATAATCCATGTGGGGTTGCCTGACTTCTGACTAACACTGAGCATCCCTTGGCTTTGATCACACAGGCTTTATTCATGACCTCATTCTGTATTTCCCTTCTGATGGGAATCTTTGCTTCATAGTTTCAAGCTGGGTTAAATACTGGTTTTCAGGGGCTGGGGAAATAGCTCAGTAGAATAAGTGCTTGCCTGGCAAGCACAAGGGCTGAGTTCAATCCCTGGTCCTGAAAAAAAAAAAAAAAATACTAGTTTTCGGTTTGTTGGAATAATGAAGGCAATCAACCCAAAATCCTGCTGTACAGTCTGTTTTACTTTACTACAAAGAGCATTTGGGAGACAGAGGCAGAGAGATCCTAAGTTGGAGCCTGTCCTTGGCCAGCTTGGTGCTAAGTCTGGAGATGTAGCTCAGGGCTTAGTGAAAAACCCTGGGTTCAGCTCTCAATACAAAGAAAAAAAAAGTAGTGGAGATTTTTCTAGTCAGCTAACCATGGTTTGCACTAGAATACTTGAGTTCTAAAAGTGTATTAAAAGTAGAGAGGAATATTTAATTGAAGACTATGTTTAATGTCATCTGCTCCCATCGCCTCTTTTTGTATGTTTAAAATTCTAATACTGTTAACATGTTTTTTACTTTTGGTACTGGGAATTGAAATCAGGACCTTATCTTTGTAGGCAGGTGCTGTGCCACTAAGCGATATTCCCGGTCCAACCCTGATATGTTTATTAAAGTTTATTTTTAATGAATGATTTCTTTATAAACCAAAAGCTATACAAATGAATGAATAATACAGGGAATAGAAGTGTTTTAGTACAAAGTGCTAGCTAGGGTATACCTCATAAATTCGTGCATGGTAGACCCACTGTTTCCAGTTTCTAAAATACTTTTTCTTTAGACATTTGAAAATAGAAATTTTTCTCTGTACAGAGAAGGAGAATATTTTAAATAAATATTTTTTTAAAGTAAAAATTTTGTAAATCATTTAAGTTTTCTTAAGATGGGTATCTTTAACTTGTATAAGAGGACAAAATAACTCCTTTTTTTTTTTTGAGACAGGATCTCACTGTGTTACTCAGGTTGACTTTGAACTTACCATGTAGTCCAGGCTGGCTTTGAATGTGGGCCGATCTTCTGCCTCAGCATCTTGAGTGCTGGGATTACAGGTGTGCACCACATGCCCAGCACTCTTTTGTTCTTGATGTATTTGTACCCATAACTAGGGATGTGGCCATAGTAATATTTTCATGACATAATTAGTAAACATTAATTGATGCATACTTTTGAAGTAACAGTTTTCTTTTTTTGGTACTGTGATTGAACCCATGACCTTGTGCTTGCCAAGCAGGCTCTTATGCCACCTAGCTATCTCCCGAGTCCTGAAGTAACAGGTCTAAGTGGTGGTGATAATTTTTTTTCTAGTTCATATTTATTTTTATTGGTCCATGTTTGCAGCACATAATGATCATTGTCCTTATGGGGAGTTGCTACATTTACAGATACTCATTTTATTCTTTCATTGAAAAATTTTGTTTTTGTCTTCTTTTGTGTGTGACATGTGGTGCCGGGAATAGAACTGTGATCTCTGCGCTTTGGCTAAGCTTGCCTAAGCAGGCACTTTAGACCACTGAGCTCTCTCTCCTGCCCTCTTTTTGTCTTCTTGAGACAGGGTTTCCTTATGGAGTTCATGCTCAACTTAAACTCACTGTGTAACCCAGGGTGGCTTTGAACTCATGGTGATCCTCCTGCCTCTGCCTCCTGACTGCCGGCCTCCTGACTGCTGGGATTATAGGGCTGCACCACTGCCCTGGGGCTGATACTCATTTTAAAAATGTACTTTTTCTCTGCTCTTTCTCCTCCACAGGACATTGCACTTATTTTGCCAACGTCTTCTGAAAGTTCTATTTCTGAACTTGAGCAGCTTTCCAATTCTCTACCAAACAAAGAGTTAATGGCTTCAATCTGTGATTGTCTGTTGGCTACTTTAGCTAATTCTGAGAGCAGTTACAGCTGTTTACTGACATGTGTTAGAACAATGATGTTTCTTGCCGAGCATGATTATGGATTGTTTCACTTAAAAAGGTAACACTTTACCTAATTTTATAGATGCATAGGTTTAATTTTCTGCTCTTCACACTCTCCCCTCCAGATTAATTTATGCCTATTGTAGAAGAATGAAGGCATGATTTCTTTGCTAAGGAAAATTTGTGTTTATGCTAGGAATTTTTTTTTTTTTACTGGTGAGAAATACTCCAACATTCTGAGTTATGAGTAAAGCTAGTACAAATCTTTGCATCTGTTTTTTTTGTCTTTTTGAGACAGAGTCTCTCTGTGCAGTTCAGGCTGGCTTTGAGCTCACTTTGTAGCCCAAGTTGGTCTCAACTCACAACGATCCTCCTGCCTTAGCCCCCAAGTTCTGGGATTACAGGTGTATGCCACCTGGCCCAGCTGCATATAAACTTTTGTGGGAGCCTAAATTTTTCTTTCTCTTCAATAGGTTCCTCAGAGTGTAGTAATTATATCCTATGTTAGATGCATGTTTAACCATATACAAAACTCTTGAACTGTTTTTCAGTGTGCATTCCTATAAGTAAGGAATGAGAGTTTCTTTTTTTTTTTTTTTTAAAGTTTTTTGTATTTGGTACACGGTCTCACTATGCAGCTCGGACCCATAGTGATCCTCCAGTTTTCAGCTTCCCCAGTGCTAGGATTATAGGTGTGCGCCATCAGGCCTGGTCTCATTGGCTGGCTCATCATGCCCGGGGACGGGGCCTGTGTGGCATGTGGTGCAGGGGATCGAATCCCGGTCCCTGCACTTGCCTACGCAGGGGCTTAGTCTGCTGAGCAATCTTGTCAGCCCTTAGAGTTCCAGTTATTCCTCATCCTAACCAGAACTTGGTGTTGCCAGGGTTTATTTCATTTTTATTTATTTATTTTTTATCTTTTTGAGACAGGGGCTTGCCATGTAACCTAGGCTAGCCTCCAACTCTCAGTGATCCTCCTGCCTCAGGCCCTCTCCCACTGCATGTTGGGAATACAGGTATGTGCCACCATGGCTGGCTCATTTTTATTTTTTATTTTTGCACAGGGTCTCACTATGCACGTTGAATTCATAGTCATCCTCCTGTTTCCAGCCTCTCCAGCACTGGGGTTACCAGTGTGCACCACCATGCCTAGACTCTGGTCACTGGTGCAGCACACCTGGGAGTGGGTCTGATGGAGCATGTGGTACCTGGGATCGCACCCTGGTCCCTACACTTGCCTAAGTAGGCACTTAGTCTGCTGAGCTATCTCACTGGCTCTCTTGTTTTTATTTTTTTTAATAGAAGGTGTTGTGCCAAGAGCCTGAGGCCGGAGGATGGCCATGAGTTCAAGGCCAGCCTGGGCTACATAGTCAGTTCCAGGCCAGTGTGAATTGTGCAGTGAGACCCTGTTTCAAAATAAAAAATAAAACAAAAAACCAGGGTGTTGTTATGTTGCCCAAACTGGCTCCAGTCTCCTTGGCTTACCAGGAGTTTCCTCAGCCTGCTGAGTATCTGAGATTAGCAAGCCTTATGCCACTGTGGCAAGCCTTACTGTAGTTTTTGGTTTTAGATCTTCTGATAAATATGTTGTAGGTCCCAGGTTTTGAAGAACATAGGATTTATGGTGGCTAATAATTGGTATGGTCCAATTTTGAACCTATTCTACAATATTATCTTTATCTTCATTCCTATTTGTTGCACCGTTTCACTTTATTATGTTACAAAGTTCTGAAGAGTAAGAGGCTTTCTTCCTTTTATATATTTTACCAGCCATATATGACATCTCAGAATCTAACTACATTTTCCAAAGATAAGCACTGTATGCTTAGTGTTAATATCAGAGTTGTTTCCACTTTGGCTAATTATGTTATAGCTCAGGGGATATAAATGAATTATTAGAATAATTTGCTCTTGATCATCTAGGTACGGCATAAATGCTTAGAATCGTTTTCTGAGGTCTATATAATATCAAGATTTTAGATACATATTTGTTACATTGAAATCTTTTCTATATTGGACTGGCAAACTGGCCTGCAGGCCAAATCAATCTGCTTCTAGTTTAACGTATTTGTGTGGCAGTAGCTTTTGGAGCCCAGCCATCACTGCTCACCATACCAGCACAGTAAACTAGTAGTGGTGATGGGGATTGCTGCTGTGTGTAAAAGATACTTGTGTGTAGCCTGCAGAACCTAAAATTTTTTTTGCCACCTGATTCTTTTAACAGAGAAGTTTGCTGACCTTTACTCTAGTTTTCTTTTTCTTTTTATTTGACACCAGAAATCTACTCAGGACCTCGCATTTACCATGCAGACACTTAATGCTGTTGAGCTACATCCCTGACCCCTGACTTTTATTCTAGATTTTCTGATTTCCTTTTGCCAGATCAGTGTCCTCTTTCTTTGTAACTATTATGAAATTTGGGTTTTACGGGGCTGGGGAGATAGCTCAGTAGAATAAGCACTTGCCTGGCAAGCATAAGGGCCTGAGTTCAATCCCCGGTTCCCCCCTCCCCCCCAAAAAAAAGAAATTTGGGATTTTTGGCAACTGTATGTTAGAAAAATCCTTAAATTATAAGAGATTTAAAAAGTAGGGAATTGGCAGTTTTCTTGTTGTAGGTTTTATAAATTTACTCTTTGAATGAGATATTTCCTTGTGAGCTTCAATCCCAAGTGTAAAAGCAGCTGATACTGTAGATACTGCTTTGTTACACTGGATATGCAGGTACGCTGAAATATTTGTATTTTATTTTTAAAATTTTTATCATTTTTTGAAATGTGTTTGGTACATGGTTTCACTACACAGCTCAGACTCTTAGTAATCCTCCTGTTTTCAGCCTCCCCAGTGCTGGCATTATGGGCATGCATGAACATGTCCGGTCTCACTGAAATATTTTTGACATTCTCTTAAGGGATAGAATAAAATTTTTTTTTTCGAACCGAGATAATTCATTGTTTATACAATTTATGTGCTGATACTTTAATCTAATATCTCCTCTGTATTTTATTCATAGTTCCTTAAGGAAAAACAGTAGTGCTTTACATAGTTTACTGAAACGAGTTATCAGCACATTTAGTAAGGACACAGGAGAGCTTGCATCTTCATTTTTGGAATTTATGAGGCAAATCCTTAACTCAGAAACTATGGTAAGTTTGTTTATA
>PVKN010000978.1:0-59503 GCA_004027915.1 Capromys pilorides | reverse complement strand
TTATTTATTCATTTTGTGGCTGGCTCAGCCTGCCCTGGTGGTGGCGCTGGCGCAGCATGTGGTGCCGGGGATCGAACTGCAGTCCCCGCAGTTGCCTGAGCCCTCCTAAGCAGGCGCTTTAGACCACTGAACCATCTCGCCGGCCCTTTTTTTTTTTTTTAAATTTTATTTATTTATTTGTTTGCTTGTTGTGTTTGTTTGTTTCTTTTTTTATTTATTCATTTTCTTTTTTAAGGATTTTAGTTTAAGCAATGCTTTCTTAATGGCACCTTGTTCAGGGGAATCCTGTTCTGAAGGCAACCCTGTTAGGAATTACATTCTAAGGTGAAGACTGCTCTGAGGAGATTGCTGCTCTGTTTTGCTTTCTTGTTTTTGTTTTTATGAGATAAGGTCTTTCTAATATTCCAGACTGACTTCTCTGACAACCCACTATGTACTTCAGACAGCCCTGAACTCACCACTATCTGGTCTCCACCTCCTAGGCTAGGATTACAGATATGTGCACAAGTCTTGGTAGGGCAACTCTGTTCTGAAGGTCATCTTGTTCTGGAAAACTGTTCAGAGGGGCACGTTGTTATTTCTTGGGAAAGTATTTTGAGGAGAAACCTGTTTTAAGGAGAACCCTATTTGAGAAGCACTATTCTGAGAATAATGTGATAAAAAGCCTGTGCTCTGTGGAAATGTGATAGGTAAAGATGCTCTGAGGAAATCCCTTTCTGAGGTATGCTGTCCTGAGCAGAACCCTGTTTGAAGGAGCACTGTTAAAGGGAAGGCTGCTCTTAGGAGACTACTACTTGAAAAAGCTATTCCTAGGGAAACTATCCACTGGAAGGAGGTCAAGAGGAATGCTATTTTTGAGAGAATGTACTGAAGGGAAACTTGTTCGGAGAGAGAGCCTGCATTGAGCCAATGTATTCCTAGGGACAGTACTCTCAGGGAGACCCTGTTCTGAGCAGAATGCTATTCTGAGGGGATTCCTATCCTGGGGAATCCTTTTCTGAAATAACATTTTTTTTTTTTTTTTTTAATATTATGGCCAACTCAGCCTGCCCTGGGGGTGGGGCTGGCACAGCATGTGGTGCCAGGAATCGAACTGCGGTCCCTGTGGTTGCCTAAGCTTGCCTAAGCAGGCACTTTAGACCACTGAGCCATCTCGCTAGCCCTGAAATGACATTTTGATTGGAACTTTGTTTTGGAAAGCTATGTTCTGACTAGAACCTTCACAGTTCTGAGAAGAAACCCTGCTGAGAGGGAAGGAACCATGCTCTGAGGTAAGTGCTGTTTTGAGGGGAACACTTTTAAGAAGACTGCATTTAGTACAACTCCATTCTGATGGAATGCTTCTTTGAGAGAAATACTTCTTCTGAAGGGAACTCTATTTTTTTTTTTTTTATGTATTTGGTATAGGGTCTCACTACACAGCTCTCATTGCGATCCTATTTTTAGCCTCCCCAGCACTGGGATTACAGGCATGTGCCACCATACCCTATCTGCATCTCCTGTCTCAGTGGTGCCCCCAGGGGCAAGGCGGGGGGAGGGTGGGCACAGTACGTGGTGCCAGGGATTGAATCTCAGTCCCTGCACTTGCCTAAGCAGGTGCTTAGTTCGCAGAGCACTCTCGCTGCTCCAGGCAAACTCTATTTTGTGGGAAATCTTGCTCCAGATTTTTTTTTTTTTTCAGAGCATATGATTCTGAATGAAATGTTCTGAGGGGAATCCTCTTCTGAAGGGAACCCTGTTGTTAAGAGCAATGTTATAAGGGTAGTTTGTCCTTGGGGATAGTTTCTGTTCTGGGAAATGCTGTTTAGAAGGCAACACTGAGAACAGCAGATCTGTTTCCACCCTAGCCTTTGTGCTAGGCCTGGAGCCATATAAAAAGCTTGACCTACCTTTAACTGGCGCATGTTCCTGAGTAGGATGTCCCCAATTCGTTGATGATCATCTTTCGCATGGGCAATGGAGAGCCCTTCCCTGGAGTAAAGAGGAACAAGAGGTTTAAACCCCATGAAATGCTGGACATGGTGGCACATGCCTGTAATCCCAGCACTTGGGAGGCTGAGGCAGGAGGATTGGTGCGAGTTGGGGACCAGCCTGGGCTACAGAAGTGAGCGCAAGGCCAGCCTGAACTGCATAGAGAAACCCTGTCTCAAAAAGACAAAAAATAAAAAATAAATAAATAAAAAGAAAACCTCATGAAAGCTGGCAGAAAACACCATGATGTGATGGCAGCTTTATTAGCTTCCCTAGTCACAATCACATGGATGCTGGGATACTTTGAGGCGGAAGGGACTTTGCTTGACAAAAACAAGTACTACGTGTCTTGGCAATTATTTTAAAAAGTTTATAACAAGGTTAAAAAAGGTTCAGCTACTTTTAACTTGGTCCTTTTACTCTCTTCTCTGAAAAAGGATGAATAAAGGTTATTGCTAAATTTGTAGATCTTGCTACAGGATTTAAAAATATACTTCAATGACATAATGCTTCTTCTGAATTAGTTTCTTGAAAATTCTTGAAAGCAGTGATGGTAATGAGGGTGGGGGCCCACGCGTGGAGGCGGCACTCAGGGACTGTCCATGCATGGGTCCAGGAGCTCCCCAGAAGCGGGAGCCACCCACGTGAGCATCCTGAAGGTGGCTGCCTATGTGTGGGGGTCCAGGAGGAGGGGCACCCGGCATGCAGTGTTTTTACCAGAGCGCCAGCCTGTGCTCCACCTCATGCAGGAAGCCTCTGTGGAATTCGTAGACAGGATCGACGTTGGAGAAAAGCAGAGTCATCAGGGCTGTGGGCATGGCATCCTCCTTGGCCACTGCACTGCGGAACCACTGTGGGAGGGGCTCGGCATGACAGGAGGCCTGGCCTCTGCTGGGACCAAGACCACAGGACACCCAGCCAAGACCTTCCAGACACTCCCTGGGAGAAAGCCTCAAGCTAACACTCCAGCCATCCCTTTGCTGACCACCTAATCTTCAAATATAGCAAAACAATTCTATTGCAGAATTTTGAGGTGGACACACTTCCAGCTTTACAGCTTCGCAAAAACTTGGACCTAATATTCTGACCTTAGCCATCATGTCTTAAGGAAAGTATAAGTTAAATAAAATTTATGCATGTAGCAATGATTATCAGAAGCTATTTCTCAGGATGGGACCTATGTCTAGATTTAAGACATGATAAGAAAATAAAAGTAAACAAGGACTGGGGTTTCATACCACAGTAATAACTTCTAAATCCTTCAGGTATGTTCGTTCTGTAGCAAGAATCTCCTTTGCTATGAAATAGGCCTCATCTTCTGGCACACGCTGAAAGACAGAGATGGGCATGAGCACGTCACCCTGTTGGGTTCAGGGAGGTCTGAAGCCATTAACACTTGCTTTCTTCTGCCAGTTAACACCAGCATGAGACCTGTGGGCATAATCTCTGAAGGGATGTACTATACTTCGAAGTAAAGTCACAACCAAGCCCAAGCAGCTCCTTCACATGCTTATCTCTCTGTTACTCCTTGGAGAAAAGAACTGCTGATCAAATATTAATATAGGTAACAGGGTGGAGCTTATCATTGGTATTGTGATGAAATTCTTGCTCTTCTGTCATTGCCAGTGGCATAGCTGGTCAACAGACACAGAACTACCAATGTGTGTTATGTAAGTGTGTGACATGACAAATAATTGAATTTAACTCCTTAAAGTCACTAAAATGGCCAATCAGGGTAGGTTCTAAAGGTCCCTGGTGCACAGCACAAGGCTGGCTGATGCATTTTCTGAATGTAGAAGTGGATCTGACCCCAAAACCTAGGCTTAGCTTTCAGTTCCCTGTGATCCCCAGGACGACCTGCGCTTAACCTGTCCAGGGGGTGTCTAAAGCCCAATTAAGTCTGGTTTCTCTTCAGATCACATAAATCTTGCACCTTTCCTAAATGCTCATCAGAGCTGTCTGTGCCCATCCTGTGGGTGCCTGGACAGCAAGTCAGTGACTGCCCACTCGGCAGTCCGGGCAAAGCACGTGCCTCACCCGGGCCTCATGGCGCCTGCTGTGTCCTCAGAGGGCCTCTCTCCCGAGCCTCCCGCCCCTCTGGGGGCGCCGGCCGGAAGCCACGGTCTTGCTCTATCCCTGCACAGCGCATCATGCCGGCCCACCCCTCTCACCTCCAGGCAGGGAGCTTACGGCAGCTGGTCTATGCGTTCACTGCACAAACATGAGCCTAGCACATGCTAGCTGCAAACAGGCACCTGCGACAGCATGTGTGCCAAGGGCCTGCCACGAGGAAGTACAGGAAACAAGGCAGAGCCAAGGAAGGAGCCGCAGGTCACGGCAGAAAGTGCCAGAGAACACAGTGAGTGTGCAGGGTGAGGCTGGAGGCCGAGAGCGCGGGAGTGGCCTGCAGCCTCCTTGGAGTGACGAGGTGGGCTGCAAATGAGGCAGAGGCCCAGACGCAGGGGACAGGGGAGGTGGTGAGGGGGATGAAATAACTGGGGGTCACGGGCCATCTGCCTCTGGATGCTTTGGATCTTGGGGTCCCTGAGAATGTAGTTTGATCTGCTTGGGCTCCATGATGCAAGCAGACAAGGAGGGCAGGGGAGACAGATGCCGGCCACATGAGCTGCCACTGTGCATGTGGGAGAGGAAGCCAGCAAGGCAGCGGGCCTTGGCTGGAGCCAAAGATGGAGAAGGCAGAGAGTTTAGGGAGGGAGGGTGGGGACTGAGTTCATGCCACAGAGTCTGGGTTGGCCCGAGGGGCAGAAAGGAGCATGCGGGGTTGAGCTGGCCCACTGGAAACCACCACGGCGCTGGCATCTTCCTTTTGGGGCCTCTGGCTTTGAGTCTGGCACAGATGGATCCCTGCGGAGCATCTTGTAGCTCAAAGCGTGGCCAAAGTGCATCCATCTTGTGTGCCCTGCTGTCCCCCAGCTGCCCCACAATCCATGGCCACTGGAGACCTTCAGAACTGGGTCCTGCTGTCCTCTCCCCGAGCTCTTCCAAGATGACTAGCAGCCATGCGATGGCTCTGGTCCCTGCAATGTCCCTTTGGAGTTCCCACACAGACCCTGAAGCATCAGGCCTCCTCTTCAACAAAGCAGCTGAGTCACTTTACAACTTTCACACTTCTGTTTTGTGGCGGTGGTGGCTTGATAGCCCTGTAAACACCTGTGCTGGTACTGGCCCCGCCCCGAGAAGCCTGTGTCTGTGGTAGGGAGGCAGCAGCTCCCCCGCACATGAGGACCAGGCCTCCAGCTGCTTCCCCTGTGAATGGCGGGCCTGGGGCTCGGCAGGGAAGGAGGTACAGTGAGGCTGCTGCCTTTCTAGTCACCTCCGTGTGGATCCCAGTAGCAAAATGCTAACTTGGAATACTGCTCTATAGAAATCAGATTCCTCAAACCAGCTTCTACTGAAAAGGAAAGAATTGGAGTATCAAGCGGGAGACCTTGGGGAAAAGGGGGGCAGTGGGAGGCTTTGCTCCTTGGGGCAGACGGTCAGGCCATCACCTGTTTCTCTGCACAACTAGGCAGCCAGAGGCACCAATGGGAGCATGGTGGATCGCTCACCCAGGTCCCTCAGAAGAGCATTTGTAAACCTCTCTGGGGCAGTGGGTACGTGTAATGCCAGGTATGGTGGGGCTGAGGCAGGAAGGGCTTAAGGTGCAGCCCAGCTTGGGCAAGTTAGTGAGACCCCACCACTGTCCAAAGCGCCAAATCAAATAGCACAGCAAACGAGTCAGACAGTGATTCCAGGGTCAGGGCTCCCAGGAACCTGCAGTGGCTTTGCTGGGCACACGGACTCAAAAGGCCTCAGCAGACCTGGATGGGAGCCCACCTCGGAGCTGCAGTCCTGACTCCAAGTGTGTGTCAGAGACCCACGTGGGAAAGACAGACTGGACTGGGGCCAGCGTGAGCAAGGGCAGCTCACCATGCTTAACATCAGTCTCATCTGTATATACTGACAGGGCAACCACATGAAGCGGTCCCTGGGGCGGGGACCAGAGCCACACCCCCAGTCCTGCCACAGGACTTACCCCTGAGGACATGGAGTGGGGGTACTCGCATTGCTGTCCTCAGGTCCTGTAGGTTCCATGCCACTCCAGTGTGACAGGTCCTCATCCCACAGAGCACCTTACAGAGGGGGATATTTGTGTCAACATGTTCAGTAAAAAACTAAAGTTAGTTTTAGGGATTGGGGTGATAGCTCAGCAGCATAAGCACCTGCCTGGCAAGTGCAAGGACCTGAGTTCAATCCCCAGTACCAAAATTAAATAAAGAAATAAGTAAAAGTGAACTTTAGGGCTGAGACTGTGGCGCAGTGGTAGAGGGCTTGCCTAGCAGGTGTAAGGTGCTACCTTGGTTCAATCTCTAGTACTGCAAGGAAAAAGCAAAACAGGAAAACATTCAGTGTTAAAAACATTTCCTCATCCTTTTTTTTTTTTTTTAAATCAGAGAAACAGTGAACTAAGTAGATTTTTATTAAGTTTCTAAAATAAACAATAAGCAATCCAACAGGACAGCTGCCTTACTGCCAAACAGGCCAGGCGTCCAAGTGGCCAGCAGAGCTTCTCTGTGGTTGGGAGACAGCGAGTGACCTGCAGCGAGCAGAACCAGCCAGCAGGCAGCATGCTCCGGCCACACGGGACCCGGGACCCAGGGCCCAGGGAGGAGGAGCTGGCCTCAGTGCATGTGGCGATGGCTGCTGTGCTGCCTACCGAGGGACCTCAGGTGTCCTCTGGGCCCTGCCAACTGGACATCTGGATCTTGGACGAGATATACTTTCTTTGTCAATTCAGGTTAAAGCACTGCTATGGCTTAGTCCAGAATGCTCGTCACAAGCCCAGCATCAAAGGCTGAGGTGGTGGTAGCTTGAGGTGGGTCACTGGGGACATGGTTGGGAGCACAGTGGGCCCTGCTTCTCCTAATTCTCTCTCCTCATATCCTGGCTGTGGGTGAAAGGCCTGGCTCTGCCCCACATACCCACCATGGTATGCCAACACAGGCCCAAAGCCGTGGGCCCAGAGAAACCTCTGCAAAGTATCTGGGTATATGTGGAAACCAAGGGCCAGTATCTCTCCTGTGACAGGACCCCGGCAGACCCTGCCCCCTCTTACAGCTGCCACTCAGGGCCCTCACCTCTTCCCTCTTCAGCCTTCCAGGGACAGTACAGTCTGAACCTTATCTGGGGCCCATTCACTCCCAAGCCTTTCTTATGAGCCAACCTGCAAACCAGACGCCAGGTGGACCCCACTGCCTGACCACCTTTATGGCAATGCCACAATGGCGAGGCCAGCAGAGGGGCGGCTATCTTGGGCTCGGGCATCCCCTGCCTCTCTGAAGGACAGGTCCTCCAAGCGGCCACTGCAGACTCTGACGTGCCCAGCACTGATAAGCCCTCTTGCCAGTGCCCTGTCCCTGGAGCCTGCACTGTCTCCAGCCTCTGGCTTGGGCCACACTCATCTGATGGCCCAGCCCCTGCTTGGCCCTCCCTCTGCACCCTGATCTTATCCTATCGTATAACTGGCAAAGGAAGCAGAGAGGGAAGGAGGAAAAAGCCTGAGGGAGGAGGGTGAGCCCGAAAGCCCACCGCCCCCCCCTGGGGTGGGCCTGTCCCATCCCTACTAGCCAGACACTTGGAACCCAAAGGTACCAAGACTGCTGGTTAAAGGAAAAAATCTGTCCCACCAAGGCACTGGGCATCTCTTCCTGTGCCTTGTGCGCATGGGTGGGCAGACCCTCCCTACCCCAGGCCCCAGCAAGCACTCAGCCTCTAGCTGCCCACCTTGGGTCTCGGCTCCTCCTGGTCATCCGTCCGCAGTCCACCAGTGTCACTAAGGGCAGGGCTTAGCAGGGGAGATGAGCTCCGCTCAGCAGGGCCCAGAGTCACCTGAAATGCAGGACTCAGGCTCAGGGGGCTCTTCCGGCTGGAAGGAGAAGGCTGAGGACTGTCCCCGTTGAGGCCTGGAAACAAATGGGCAGGGTGAGAATGGGCGTGGTACTGCCTGAAAGCCCTGCTTCTCTGGGGCTCTGGCCTGCCAAGCTGCTCCTGACTAGGCAGATGTGCAGGGCGCCTGTCACAGGCAGGTCCACATGTGACAAACCAAAGTGGTTGATCTACTCAGTCCTAAAGAGATGGTGTGGACCTTCAGGGGGTGGGGAGAGGTGGGGGGCCATGCAGGGGGGGGCTCAAAACTGTGTCTCTTGGGGTTTCTTCCAGCACCAGGACGGCAAAGGAAAAGGGGTGCGGGGAGGAGCTCTATCTGCAAGGAGGGCCTCAGCTGGGGTTGCAGCTGACCTGGAGGAAGGGGCGGCCATTTTAATGCCATACTTCCTGACTTCACTGAAAAGCCAGATTATCCAAAATCGTTCACGATTTTCTTTTTCTTGTATTACTGAACTCAGGACTTTGTGATTGCCAGACAGGCATTTATGCTACGAGCTATCATCCTGGTCCATTAATGAAAGTTCTTTGTCTCTAGAATTATGTCACAATAAGTAATACTGATTTTTCTCCCCCTCCTTGAAACAATGGTTGCCTTTGAATACAGAAGTTCTGAATTTTCAGCCTAATTTTAAGAAGGCTAAAGATGAGGCATATTTCATCATACATTTTATGATAAAGAAATTTCCTTTAAAAATTTTTTGGGGGCCAGTGAGATAGCTCAGTGGTCTAAAGCGCCTGCTTAGGCAAGCTTAGGCAACTGCAGGGACTGTGGTTCGATTCCCAGCACCACATGCTGCGCCAGCCCCACCCCCAGGGCAGGCTGAGCAGGCCATAACATAAATATATAAATAAAGTTTTAAAAAATTTAAATATTCCTAATGCTTTTTTCTATTGGCAAACCAGTAATTATTAAGTTCTAAATTTTAAAGATATCTTTAAAAGAGAGTTTTATAGAAGAAATTTAAGTACCATTTAAAAACTGCTAAAGATAGAAATTTACATTTCCAAGACCAGACACCTGTAATCCCAGCACTCTGGAAAGCTGAAGCAGGAGGATCATTGTGAGTTCAAAAAATACAAAAAAAAAAAAAGAAAGAAATTTACGTTTCTAATAACACTGTTTTTGTTTCTAACCGTGATCATTAATTCGGCTTACAAAACACTGTAGGAAGCCATGGGATCTGAATTCTGGCTGCACACATGCACACCCTGGGATCCCATTACTCCACCCACAGTGGGTTTTGGAGCCAGGCTCTCACAGGAGAACCAGGTCACTGGAGTTCCATGAAGTCACCCATAGTAACCAGTGTAAACCCAGACTTGGGATTATTTGCTCTAAAACACTTGAGGGTACAGACAGATTGGTACAGGGCAGCTTGGGGGAAACGCAGCCCCAGTGGGCCCCAGGTGGGGGTCGCCTCCGGCCCTGAGGGCCTCCACAGCAGAGAAGAGCAAGTCCTTATTTTCACATTGACAAATTCGGAGATCTGCAAAGACCTCCCCTGCTGTTAGGATTTCACTTCTCTGGGTTCTTTAGATGGACAGACATTTATAAGAGCAGAACTTTCCTCTCGAGTTTTCTACAAGACACATTTAAAATAAGAGAAAACATTCATCCACGTAAAAAAACCTAGGCAATATTAGTATGATGAAATCACTAACAACCAGCTTATTAGAACTTGCCTTTATTACACATTTACTTAAAATATACTAAGCAACTTTAATATGACATAAAATTCTGACTGCTCGGTGTTGGTCCCTGTGCCATAGAACACTTTCTGTGTGGAGAAGGGTTGCTGTTCGTGTTCCCAAATCTTCTTCGGCCTTAGTAATCCAAAACTGGATGAGGCCCATTACGGGGGAGACCTACTACTGGGGCTCGACCCAGGACCTCACACTTGCCAAGCAGGCCTTGCCCTGGACCCACTGAGGCCCGTTTATGCAATTAAGGTTTGGAAAAAAGTATGCAGCTACCAAAATCTATTCTCTATAATGGTGTCACTCAGCATTAACAGCTCTGGTGTTCTGAGCTCAGTTAGGAGAACCAAAGACGCCACTTCGTTGGAAGATGTGCCCCACGGCAAGCTCCAGTGGACAAGAGCTGCTGTGAGATCTGACGAGTTTCTGGTAGCAGAAGGTGACAGGTGAGGAACTGGCCTTTCCCTGGGAAGCACTGGGGCACAGGGCGGGGTTAGCAAGCAGGCTCTGGCCAATGTGGTCAGCAGGGCCATGAAAACAGAGCTGCTTCTCTCAGTGAACAGCCCCTCACTAAAACGCATTGAGGAAAGAAACTCCTCTTTAGAACAGACTGCTCATCTGGAACAAGCTACTTTTAATTCAGTGGAGGTTAAAAGCCATTGCTTGACATTATTATAACTAGATTCTATTTTGCCAACAGCTGTCAGTACAAAATTCAGTGAACAGACTACTAGTACCATGAAGTGCTACTAAACATTTAGGAAAACTTAACCCAGTAGTTCCAGCAAACCTTGTAAGCCACACCTCTTTCAAGACACCGACCTCCTTGAGAAGACCAATCTTGTAGGGAGTGGCCTGGGACGATGAAACAAAATCTGGGTTGAGATACTTGGTCAAGCAGCAATAAACACATGCTTTTCCTGAACACAGGGCTGCACATTGCGCCTTCTGGCTCCAGGTCCCTTTTTTAAAAAAATGTATTTGGTACAGGATGTAGGGTCTCACTATGTAGATCAGACTCCCAGCCATCCTCCTGCTTTTCATCCTCCCAAGGGCTCGGCTTATAGGCATGCGCCACCACAGCCAGTCTCAATCATGGCTCAGCGTGCCCTGGGGATGCATTATGCTAGGGGTAGAAACCAGTCACTGCGCTCTGCCTAAGCAGGCATTTTAGTCCACTGAGCTATCTGGCTCGCCCTTCCAGGTCCCTTTTGATGCTGACCCCAGAGAACTTTCAGCTGAAGCTACCAAAAGCGCAAGCACTACATTTGGTGGGGTGCTCTGAACAGTGACACAAGACAGCACAGACAGTGTGATTCGGACTGTGTCATTTTGGGCCCTGTGATAACATAAAGGGTTTTTTTTGAGATAGGGTCACTGTATGTGGTTCAGTGTGATCTTGAGCTATGTAGCTGAGGTGGTCCTCAACCTTGTGTTGATCCTCTTGTCTCCGCTTCCTGAGTGCCAGGATGGCAGGTATGTGCCGACATGCCTGGCCTGTGATAATGTTAAAGGCATTTGTCCAGCCCGCCCCAGCATTAGAGAATCCTTTCATTGGTAATGCATATTCATTATATTTTATTTTATTTTATTTTGTAGTACCAGGGATTGAACTCAGGACTCTGTGCTTGCCAGGCAAGGACTTATTCTACTGAGCTATCTCCCCGGCCTTAAAACTTTTTTTTTTTGGTACTGGGGATCAACTTTAGGAGCTTGTGCTTGCCAGGCAAGCACTTAAGCCACTGAGCTATGCCCCAGCCCTGGTAATGCATATTCAAACGCATGGCTAAAAGGGCTAAATGCATGGTTACAATGCATGTCCTAAACTTGTTTTAAATGTTAAAGGATCCACAAAGTATGTTCAGCCTTAACTGATAATGGGGAAGAGTTAATACTGAAAATTTGTTCTCTCAGGCTTTCACAGAGAGCAAACTGGTCAAGCAATGGCCTTGATTCATCCAGATGGCTGACACTGATAAAAGTTCAGTGAGCTGCAGTACATGGTTTCAGGGTATATCCTGAGGGGATCTGACTGACTTTGTCAGATACACAAGTTACATTTTTTTGTAACATAGGTCTTGCTTTATCTTGGTCTTAACCATCCAGCATAGAAGTTTAACCATAAGGTATAAAAGGAAAGCCATATTAATATGCTGAGTTGTAACAGGCTCAAGTCAACAGCTTCCAATAATGCCAGATGAGCTGATAATCTACTACTGTTATGGACTATTGGACTACATATATAGCTACTTGCTCTTTATGCAATGAAAAGAAAGATCTGTACTAAGGATGTTTAGACAAGAAATCATGTCTGCATCTTGTACTCTGAACAACTATGATGGAGAGAACAATATGCAATGCATTATTGTAAAAAATAAAAACAAAAAAGTACATAAATAAACTTAACTAAAAATAAATAAATGAAAAGTCAATTCCAGCAAAAGCCAAAATATTTTTCATTCTTCCAAGTGGAGTACCAAAATACGGCCCTTAGAATTTAGAACTTAAGACTCTATCCAGGAGAGTACTGGGAGAGAGAAGTTTTATCTCTTCCTATATATTTCCACATTCTAAAGTTTTAATGTAAGACAGAAAAAAAACCCAAAAAACTGAAAATTTGTAAATACAGATTCCCTACATCCAAGGCATCAGCAACGAGAAAGCGTAAGGTCTGCTGACTTCCTATTATAAAGTTCTTTTAGACATACTCTTTATGGATCCACCTCCATACACAAAGACAATGCTCAAGTGTCCACTATTACATTGAGAGTGATTGGCTTCACTACACACACACATATGCATTTCCACACATATCTACGTAACCTTTATCAAAAGCACCCGAGACTAGATCCAGGGCCTTGTGCACGCCAGGGAAGTGCTGTATCACTGAGCTCTTGCCTCGGCCCTTTTTATCATCCTTGAGACAGGATCTAAGGTACTCACACTGATTCTTGGTTTTAAAATATGGAATGATTCACAGATTTCTGTGTCATCCTTAGGCTGGGGCCATGGTCATCTTTTCTGTAGCATTCCAATTTTAGGGTATGTACTGCCAAAGCCAGCACACCCGCGCTCGTTTTGATGTGGCCATCACGCCGCAGCCGCCTAGGTGGCTGGGATTACAGATGTGTGCCACAGCATGAGGTGAGGGAATCCTTAATTTTGAAAATTAAAATATTTGAGACTGAGGTATGGACAGCAGTTATGATTTACCAAGCTTCATCTGCTTAGGGAGGGATTCAAACTGTTCCATGGCTGTACTTAGGAAGAGACCCGAGTTGCTCTTAAGACAGCAATGTACAAAGTTTGGTTGTCCTCAAGGGACATTTGACATTTAAGTTGTGCTTTTTTTTTTATGGCCGACTCAGCCTGCCCTGGGGGTGGGGCTGGCACAGCATGTGGTGCTAGGGATCAAACCACGGTCCCTGTGGTTGCCTAAGCAGGTGCTTTAGACCACTGAGCCATCTTGCCGGCCTGACATTTGACATTTAAAACTCTTATTTCAAACTGTTGGCAAGGACCATTTCTAGAAGGTTATGTTCTTTGTGGAATTATTTCTATAACATTTTTAATATTCATTTGGTAACTACTGAAATGTCACTTAAATTGCAGTTATACTTTAGCGCTTACCTCTTTTTTTTTTTTTTTTTTTTTCCTGAGGCAGGGTCTCACTGTGTGGTTCAGGATGTTCCTGAACTATGTGGCCCATACTGGCCTTGAACTCAGGAGGATCTTCCTGCCTCAGGCTCCCAAGCGCTGGGATTACAGGCATGTGCCACCTTTATGTCACTTTATTCATTTAACTAGAGATCAAAGATGCAGGTCTATCACAAGAGGGAAAGACAAATGCTTTCCTTTTATAGCCCTGCGTTTTCTTTTTAACACAATAATGAACAACCGATGAAAATACGTCCCTAACAATGAATGAAGAATCAGTTCCCATCAGGCAAAGTTCAAGGTGAAGCTGAAGGTTGATGTGAGAACAGGAAATGCAAGGAGTGCAAACTTTGGCTCAAGGAATGGATCACTCATCTCAGAAGAAAATGGCACAGCTGAACTGCACAAAAAACTGAGGTAAGCATGGACTCAACGAGTTAACATGATTATTTCTGACTTCACAAGTGGACTAGGACGTCATGGGTCACTTTCATACATGATCTGGATGAAAAATAACATGGGAAGTAGAATGGCTCCTGAGGAGTCCACATGTCAGTGAGCCCTGGCTCTGCATCTGTGCAGTAATGATCTCCCTGTTGTCACTGTGTCGCCCCCATCTACAGTGAGGACCTGGTGTGGACAGGGGTCACAGAGTCCTGAGCTGGCCAAGCCCAGTGGTGCTCAGCAGAGGTGCTGCTGCTACTGTGTAGTTCAGAGCCTGCCCCGCCCACAGTGTCCAGTAAGCACTTTTCCCCTTTCATTTTGTTCTAAATAAACAAGGCCTTTTCCTTATTAAGAACAACAGCGTCCTTTGCCCAGTCATTCATCGCTGCTTCCTGCTTCCACAGTGCCCGGAAGGGCCTGGCGCTTGACCTCCCCCTACTCCTGCTCACAGCCAGTGGCCCTCTGCTGGCCCCTCATGGTGTCTTGACTAACCAAAGCCTCCTCAAAGGCCTGTCCAGGTGCCTATGAGTCCTCACAGGTATACTGGAACTATCTCGGGGATGCCAAGGCTGCCACCAACTGCAGGCCCGCTTGGAGCTCCATGTACCCTGTGTCTATCTGTCCATGACTCACTATTCTGTGACAATATGGCTTTGCAGAAGGTCACCAAATACTTTCTGCATCAATCTCATGAGAGCGGACACCCTGGGGGTTGAGAAAGCTGGAGAACCAGCACAGTGTCCAAGTTTTACTTTGGGGTGTCAGAAACCTGCTGGCATGCTAGGAAGCAGGCTGCAACAGGACATGGGTTACTGTGGAGAGCGGAACTGCACCAACTACCCATGTGCAGGACACCATCGAGACCAATACCTGCACGAGAGGTTAACTCCATCACAATCAGCAGCCAGGCCACCAACCTGTATGAATGGGAGCCCCAAAGCCACCTTGGCAGGCTGCTTCTGCTAAGCACATGCTGGGAGACATGGCTCGGAGAGCTATGCCATGGCTGACGTGCCTTCCCGCTGCCAGGGAGTGCGTGCTGGCCACCAAGGCATGCATGCACATGGGGGCTGCCTCTTACCAAAGGTTGTATCAAAACATCTCTTTAAGTCCTTTAATCTGTACAATGAATGATGCCTTCAAGCAACAAAGAGGAGAAAAGCAGGCATATCGACCTACAGCAGCGCTGCTCCAAGCTCCTGTCCCAACTTGCCATCTGCCAGGTGTGTGGTCTCCTCCTGCACTCACAGGTAGCCCAGAGCTCTGATATTTTTATTCGAGTAAAATGGATCCCTGGGGATAATCCTAGCATGTGGGAGGCTGAGGCAAGAGGATCGGTGTGAGTTCGAGACCAGCCTGGGCTACAAAAGTGAGCTGAAGGCCAGCCTGAACTGCACAGGGAGACCCTGTCTCAAAAAGACCAAAAAAAAAAAAACAACCCTGGGGACCTAGGATGTGGCTCAGTGGCAGAGCACCTATCCAGTATGCACAAGGCTCTGGGTTCAATTCCCAACACCACAAAAACCAACCAACCATCCCCAAAAGGTGTACTTTTTGTCTGAAACCTTGAGATGCAGTCTGAGATGATTCTAGAAGACTGAGGGTCCACAGGATTCATTAGGAAGACTTCAAATTCCATGTACTTGGAAGACTGCAAGGTCTCCTAGTTTTTACCTTGGCATCAGTTTCCCTACATAGCTAATTCTATTTCCTTGAGAGCAGAGGTGCCTCCCTACAGACCACTCTCTAACTGTGTCACCACTGTGCCCCTGGGAAGTGGGTACTGGACAGAAGGTGTTGGCAGGAAGGAGGCCCATACGGCGGGCCTGGGCTCCTAAGAGACATCTCCTCCTCGTGGGAAGCAACTGCTCACCTGTGGGCTCCGGAGGCGCTTCAGCTTGTTCCAGTGGGTTCTCTAAGCACTGTTGCAGAGCAGAGGCCGGGCTGCAGGTGGGCTCATGTGGCCACGCCTCGCTGGCCCCTGGGTTTCAGGTTCCTCACATCCTTTTCTGGAGATTCTGGCACAAGCAGCTGTGGCTTTGTACTCTGAGCACTGCAGAGTAAGGTGAGGCCTCACTGCTGCTGCACAGGGAGGGAGGATAGAGTCCCCACACACCCCAGGTGTGCATGAGGACAGGAAGTGTGGACAGCTCCATGGAGGTGGCAGAAAACCTGTCTGGCCAAAGGGTGTTTAGGTTTGGAGTTGAAGCATGCCCTGAACCTGGGCAGGCCCCTCTTCCTGTCACCAGGGTGTCACAGTGTGGTTCTAGGTGACAGCAACACTGTGTCCAGCCCTAAGAGAAGCAGTGCTCTGTGAAGAGGGAGGAGTATGCCTCTGGGAGCATGCACGGCTGCCGCTGGAGCTGCCCGAGGCCTGCACTGTGGACTCAGACCCTGTTCCCTACGAGCCCTCCACCACGGGCTGGAGCAGTAAGTGCTGCTAAGTGTGTGCACTGGGGCGAGGAAGAGCAGGGGCGGCGGGGGCGCAGCCTGGCCATGTGCGTGGGCACCAGGGCCAGCGCAGTGAACAGAGGCCTGTGGAGAGGCGGTGGGCGCCGAGCTCCCGCAAGGCTTCATGTGACAGGTGACATTACCTTAGACTCACATAAATAAAACTACTAGGGAGAGGGGGAAGAAACAAAGCTAAAAAGCCCATTTAAAAATTCACAGTAAATATTTCCTTATTTTATTGAATAAACAATTAAAAATTCTCAGTACATATCTACAAGTTTATAAATGGCAATTTCAATAGAAAACAAATTTGTGAGTACCACAAGCCGGACAACAGAGGTGTCTTTGAAGAGCGAGCAAGTTCATATAATAAGGAAATCCCAGCTCCTTTCTCTTCATTTCTTAGGGTACGCAAGTGCTTTCACGCTAGAGAAAGGGCATGGTGTGCGGCCTGGGCCGTGGCGCAGGGGGCGCTGACAGTGCCAGCTCCCCTGCCAGCCGTCGTGGCGTCTCCCATACACACAGCCTGAGACAAGTGCCAAAGGGAGACCCCATGGATCTGAGGACACTTCAGTCTAAGTCCCCAAAAGGACGTGGTATTTTCATCTATGCATCTCGGGAAGGGCGTCCCCTGGTGTTCTGAGGACAGAAGGGAGCACGTGTCCCTTGAAGACATACTCTGTGAGCATTAGCTGCACATGGACTGCTAACAGCTGAGGACACCAGGCTGCGTGCTCACGGACACAGGTGTTGGGATGCCTACGCAGCGAAGCGGTTAAGAAGGACCCGATCACCACTGGCAGATGACAACAGGAAGGATGTAACTGACAGGCCTAACAGCCTTTCAGCTTAAATTTTCTGGTGTGCTATCGCCTATCCTTTGGTCTTTGGTAACAGTTAAAACACAGCTGTTAACTGGAGCAGGGAATCTTACAGTGATGCCATGTAAAGAATTCCTGTATAATATAAAAAAGGCACATATGAATTCCTAGTGACCTGCCCACTACACAGTAGATCCCCTTGTGGTGTGCTACTCTTGTTAATACATACTGCTGTTAGGCGTAAATGTGCATATATTTGCTTATATAAAATACCTAAATTTTGAAACCCTAAATATAAAAGTATACTTGATAACTGATAAATAGTCCACCCAAGGCAGAGTGCGCCGTCAGTGGTGGGTATGCTCAACACCAGGCACGCCTGCTGGAGGCCCTGCGCTGTGGGAGCTGCGGGGCGCGGTCTCCAGCCACAGGCAGGCACACACTGGCTGCTGTCGCATCTGTGCACACGCCAGCTCTACCACCTCTCTGCAGACACGGTGGCTGTGGCAGTGGCAACCCTGCTGGGAGCCTTGCCCAAGGAGCCTCGCATTATTCCCGAGGCCAGTAGACTGGGCCAGGACAGTCCACACCGTGGACACCCACGTGCTGCAGTGGGCTGCCCCAGGCCGCCGTGCTTCTCGGGCTGTGCTCTTCCTTCCGCCCCAGCACGTGCCCAGCATGAGAAGCACCAGCCACTGCTCCCAAACCAAACCACTGCTCAGCACAGGGTGCCAACACAGCAAGGGCCCCGTGCTCCCTTGCGGTCACCTGGATGTCCCACAATTCAAGCTCCATGCACCGTCTTCCACTCAGGTGAACAAGCGGTGCTGGGCTCAGTGCCACAGCAGGGGGACATGATCTGTACCAGGGGTGTGGGTCTTGGTGCCTAGGCTTGGGCATGTGCCTTTCGTCTCCATTTTTAAACTCCCTTATAGAGTGGGTACTGAGACCCATCTGGCAGTGGTAACAGCTGCTGTCATGTCATGACAGGAAGCCGTAAGCAAGAATTCAGAAGGCTGATTCTGGAGTACAATCTTTTACCATAAAGGAAAAGGTGTGACATCTAAACTGTTACAGATATTGTGAAAGCAAGGCTGGTCACCATTTCTCCAAATCACGCCAGGAAGTTCAACCTGACCTGAAGACACGCTTCCACCAGCACCATCCAGAGTACCTGGGAGGCACTTTGTCTCTGGAAAAGAAGCCACTGGCCACATGGGGCTATACACACTGGCGAGTCAGGGACCATACTCTTCCAGGGACCCAGACACCAAGCATCAGGATCAGGAGTGACAGACAGGTGGACTCTGTCCTGGGCGGCTGCTGTACCAGGTGGAGGCCCCAGAAGCGCTGGCTGAAAGGGCTGGGGTGGGGCTCATACTTCTAAAGGACGCAGTAAAGAGTGTCCAAGAGTTCCTTGAACAAATCAAATGTTAACATGCACTGTAAATCAAGGAATATTAGTTCTATATAATACTGTGGAGGGCTGTGGAAGAAAGCAAGTCCTTCTGTTTCAGAGATTCATAAAGGAATTCTGAGAAAAACAATTATTTTCTTTTTTTTTTTCCTTTTTGAGACAGGGTCTCGCCATGCAGTTCAGGCTGGCCATGAGCTCACTTTTGTAGCCCAGGCTGGTCTCGAACTCGCACCGATCCTCCTGCCTCAGCCTCCCAGGTGCTGGGATTACAGGCCTGCGCCACCACTCCTGGCCAACCATTTTCTTTAAAAGATTGCATTTGCAAAACTCTGAAGAGAGATGTGGAGTGGGAATTGGCTGCGTATCAGTAATGCTGAGCCAGGGCGGCAGGGCTTTATGCTTTTCCTTCTACCTTAGTAGATTTTGAACTAACCATGAAACAATGCTCTCCAGAGAATTCTCAGATTCTGTCAACAGAAAACACAAACAATATACCCATTTCATAGGAGGCCCAGCAGACAATGGTGGGGAGAAGACTTTATTCTAGCTCTCCAAGACAGGGCCTGACGAGGTCTGCTGGAGTAGCTCCACACCTCCACAGGAGAGGCCTGCTCCCCACAGCACTCACTTCAACAGGGCAAACAATGCGTCTGTTGCCTACACTGGGCAGGGAAGAGACAACTTCTGTCACCTCGCAGTACCGAAGGGGAGAGGGAAAGGTGGCCATCGGCTGCTCTACGAGTGCTAAGGTTAGGAAGGACACTGCAATCTAATACACATACCCTTCTCCCTATGCAAACACACTGTTTCTTTTTGCAGCCAACACAGTGAGGGAAGAGAAGCTGCATCAACTAGTCCTGTTCTCAGCAGTGCTTCCAACACTGCAGATTCATCTCCTGAGCCACTCACACATGTCCACGGGCAGCAGGAGCCTGCAGGGGAAGCTGCGTCCCGCGTCAACATGACTGAGAAGCTAAGTCGAATAAGGGGGTGGAATGAGCAAAGACACAACACACAGGAAGCACAGGCCAAAGAGAGCAGCACAGTCTAAGTAAACCCTAAGACTAGTTTACATTTACTGAGGCCTCAAAAATTGACAATTATACAGTACATAAAATGTAGCCATAAGTACCTTCCTCGCACACACGAGACACTGACACGTACGAGACGCCCCGAGCTCTAGGAGACCCTGAGCGAAGAGGACTTGGCAGACACAGTGACTCCCCCCTGGCACGGATGGAGATGAGTGCTCACAGCCTCTGCAGGACACCTCAGGGAGAAAATAAAAAATTAAAATATGGTAGTACACTACTAGGTAAGACCAGAAAGGCCAACCACCACCAAGTGGATCTGGACAAATTCAATAGTGCCTGACCAGGGCTGGCCTCTGTCTGGCTTCTGTGTGGCACTGAGTGACACAGCAGTGGTTTTTCCTGAGGTCCACTGACAGCACCTGCAGTCTACATCACAAGCATCAGCCCAATTTCACAGTGATGTACACCTGAAAGTCCTTCCACACAGGACGCAGCGGGACCACCTCGGCACACTCCTCACGCACTGACTTCTCTCACTGCCTTGGAACAGAGGAGCGTCCATGAGAGCATGCAGTGAGGATGGCCAGCGGCCCCCACTGCAAGGCACCTGACGCAAGGCAATCGTCACTTCCAGGGAGAGAGTGAGCCCGAGCCATCCTACGCTCTGGGACATTCCTTCATCATTTTCACAAACAACTTTCCGTGTCAGCTTACACCGTGACTGGGTCTTGTGACACTTTACAGCAATCATATCGTCTAGCACACCCCTGATGAAGACAAGCAAAAGAAAACACCTCACATTTATGTAGTGCCTTTTGAAACCAATACCCTTGAAGGCTGGCCATCTAAACACAGCACTGTCTCTAGGCCTCAAGCCGGAAAAGAGCGGAGGCCTTTGGCCCTGGGACAGTCCAAAGAACATCCTTAGCATGCACCTGCTCTTCCATAGTTAGAATTCAGTACAGATTCTGTGTAGTACCTTAGCAAGACAAATCAGAGTAAACCTACTTGACTGGGCAGCCTGGCTGACCTCAACAACAGCATCAACAGGCGTAATACAGGGGGCTTGTAGGGCAGGGTGCACACACAGCTCAATGGGAGAGCATGCGCCTCGCATGTAAAAACCCCTAGGTTCAAACTCCAGCACCACTACCACCAATACAAAACAGAACAGAAAAACTTAATCAGAGCTGTGCAACATTCAAATCATAGCACCTGTTTTTAGTTGAATCAAAGTATGTACCAAAAAAACCAAAGCTGCACGGGCTTATCAGCCTCCAGGTCTAGCTGGAAATGCTCCCCTACTTAAAACTGGATGCACAGCTTTAACACCTCTCCAAGTAAAACTTAATTCACTGACATTCAAAAACTGTAATAAACTAGGAATTAGGAAAAATATCTGACTACTTGGCATAATCTAAATTACTTCCTACACTAAATCCAATGATTCTCTCTCTAACTACACAGACTGGAGAATGAGGGGCTCTCTATAAAAGCCTAGAGTGGTTGGTCAAGATGGATTTTTACCTTTCTGATCTCCTGGAGTCAGATTCTTTAAATTGTTCTGAAAATCAAAAGGGATTCTCTCTCCACCGGTCTGAGTGAAAGGGTTGCTGAAGAAAAGGTGCATATCTAGGGGGGCCTCAGTCTCAGAGCCCCACGAGCTTGAGTCTGTGCTGCTGGAGTCTTCGGCCGTGGTGGGTGGGTAGCTGAGCTGCTCTAACTGGTCGATGATGTCTGAGAACTGGAAGGCGGAGCTGGACTCTGAGCGGACCGAGTAGGCAGGGAAGTTGACCATAGAACTTGCCTCGGACTGATTGGCCGAGCTGGAGGTATGCAGAGACAGCCCGCCATGCAGAGGCATGTTATGCAGGGAGCTGTTCTCAGACTGGTTGTTTCTGAGTGAGCTAGTGTCCGAAGGACTCAAGAGGCTCTGTATCAGGCTAGCTTGCGCCTTCACCTCAAACAGCTCTGAGGTGTCTGAGGGGTGTGCATTGCCATTGAAGTCACTTCCTTCCTCAAATTCAAACTCATCCTCTACGTTCATGTCTACTGCCTCAGTGGAGTACCTGTCTGGGCTGGAATGGGTAGATGCCTGGTGCCCGAAGGCATCTGGACCATGCAGAGGAGACACAAGGGCCTGGACCAGTGTGTGGGGCCCAGGAGGTACTAAAGAGCTGTAAGGGAAAGAAAATGCCTCCGAGCCTCCAGCAAAGAAAGAGATGTCTGCTGGGTCATCATCTATGAACTCTTCCGACACCTGCAGCTGTGTGTTTGTCAATGTGAAAATAGGCCCCCCGCCACGGCGCTGCCGGCTACACCGGTATTCCCCACCTGATAGCAATGACCCTGGAGGGGGGTCATCCCCGCCAATGTCCTCTTCACCGACAGCTCTGAGCACCCCATCTACCCTCCCCACATCTAGGTCTGAGGCACTGAGACTCCGGCTGATGGGACACACAGAGTCACCGACGCTGACAACAGGACAAAAACTGACACCTGGACCAGTCTGGAGCGCAGGGGATGTGGGTGGCTGGGCCAACGATGGGGTGCCAGGGGCTTCAGCTGCTCCGCTGCTCCTCCTCCTCATGGCCACATTCTTGACAGCTGCACTGGAGAGGCCGGGAGCCGGGGGATCAGAGCCACTGCAGTCCTTGAAATCAGGTCGGCAAGGTAGGGACGAGAGGGAGGGAGGGAGCGGATAAAAGGAGGCGTTTGCTGAAGACAGACAGGCAGAAGATCTCAAGCCCTCGGTGAATGAGATGCTCTGAAGGTCAAAATTAAGAAGGAAAAAAAGGAACGTAAGAAATTACAAATCGCCACTAGAAGCTGCAAAGCCACCTGGTGCAACACAGGGCACCTGTAATCCCAGCTACTGAGAGGGCTGAGGCAGGAGGATGACTAAGTTCTCAAGCCAGTCTAGGCAATGCAGTGAGAGCCTGTTTTAAAATAAAATTTAAAAGTAGGGCCACAAGGTACTTCAGCAGCAGAGCACCCACCTTGCAGTTACAAAGCCCTGGATTCAATCCCTAGTACTGCAACCAATGAACCAACAAAAGATGGAAATTGCAGAATCAACTACTGCTTGATTTTTGCTTCTTACGAAGGGGAAGGGCAACTAATCAAGCTGTCCCTTTCACCACAGAAGACTGGTAAACGTGGGCAGTACTGCACTCTGAGACCGTGTGGTTAAAGCCCCTTAGACTTCTGTTTTCTTCCTTTATAGCATGCGACTCGCACAGTAAGGAGACTGCGCTAGGGCAGCACTCTCTGTGCATCTGCTTGCAACCACCTCCGAGGCTGCAAGCAGATGTGTTCGGCATTCAGCTTCACCGATAGGTGCCAGACCCCCAGCGGACAGGAAGCAAGTGGTTTTACTCAGCCAGCAGTTACTTGTCCCGTGCCAACGCCAGGAGACAAGTCCAGGTCTACGGCCCTGGGCCTCAGGGAGGGAACAGACGGCCCCACTCACAGATGCGGCAGGAGGCTAGGCACAGTCCGCGCAGCACGGGACACCTCAAAAGCAGAAATGAGAAGAGTCCCCAAGCAGGACCACTGGAGGGGCAGTGGGGCAGCCCCATGGTGGCACCTGTCCATGATGCCTTAGTCATGTCTGCACCACGATGCCATGTGCAGAGACACAAGCGTGGCCTCTCCAGACACTGAGCACCCTCCTAGAGCTGACCTTATGGAACAGCACTGATGTTATGGCTCATACACTTAAGCTATTTTCCAGGGTGTATCAGATCACCTTTTCTTAACTATTCAACTGCACTTGTTTTCTGTGGCTTTTAAAATACAACGTAAGAGCCAAGCATAGGGGCAGCTGGACTGCGTATAATTCCAGCATGCAGCAGGCTGAGGCAGGAGGATCGCAGAGTTTGAGGTCTGTGTGGGCTACATAGAGATTTCAAGGTCAGTTTGAACTGCATAGTGAAACTCTGTCTCAGAAAACCACAAACAAACAACAATACACACACACACACACACACACACACACACACACTTTTTTTTTTGTCTTTTTGAGACAGGGTCTCACTATGCAGTTCAGGCTGGCCTTGAGTTCACTTTTGTAGCCCAGGCTGGTCTTGAACTCACACTGATTCTCCTGTCTCAGCCTCCCAAGTGCTGGGACGACAGGCATGTGCCACTACAACCCAGCTAAAAATAGTAATTTTTAAAAAAAATGTAAGAGAGGGCTGGTGAGATGCCTCAGCAATCTGAAGTACCTGCTTGGGCAAGTGGGCAGAGACCACAGTTTGATTCCCAGCACCACATGCCACATCAGCCCCGCCCACAGAGTAGACTGAGCTGGCCACTACCTAACTGAATGAATGAATGAATGTAAGATAACAGAAAGCTTAAATATCATTTTAAATTTTTTTCTTTCTTTTTTTTTTTTCTTTTCAGATAGGGTTTCACTAAGTTGCCCAGGCAGGGCTCAAACCTGCAGTCTTCCTCCCTTAGCCTGCCTGCACTGGGACTGCAGGTGTGGACCACTGTACCTGGCTTTTAGATGTTAAGACAAGGACTCTAAATATGATTCTTAAGGCTTTCATACTTTGAAATAAATTTCAATTTTGTAAAGGAAGATTTAATACATTCGCTTTCAATTTCAAAGGAATTTTCAGAGACATAACCTGGAAGAGTTAAAGGTTTTCATTTAAAAGACCCATTATTGGGGCTGGGGAGATAGCTCAGTGGCACAAGTCCTTGCCTGGCAAGTGCAAGGTCATGAGTTTGAACCCTGGTCCCACCAAAAAAAAAAAAAAAAAAAAAAAAGACCCATTAGAATGAGGCTAGAGACACGTGAACTATAAGTTATGAGGTGCAAGTGGGAATCCTGGAAGTTACATTCAGTATAAATCAGAGATCAAGAAATCATTGCATATGGAAAGGAGATGTGGCAGCCTGAAGAGATGGTGGCACTGCCTCAAGGTGGTAGCATCCAACGTGCAACCATGCGTGCAAGTGGGAGCGGACATGCAGGAAGAGACGGCTGTGCCGCAGGCTAGGAACAGAATCATCAGCACAGGAGGCACGGCGGCTGTCTCACTCGGGACATTCCCTCGGAGGTCTTTATGAAGTACGTGTGCGTGCGGCCGTGTGTCTGTACTTTAACACAGTTGCCAAACACATAACAGCAAGGAAGTCTACACGCTATGCATCTTTTATTTTCACTTTTTTGCCTATACTCCAGTCCAACCCAAGCCCTTCATTCGTACTGCAGTGTATGTATCTCTAGCCTTTTCTCATTTTGATTTTTTTTCCTGTATTTTAGGGGTCTATAGCGTGTTCAGGGTCTCACTACTAGATCAGACTCACAGTGATTCTCCTGTTTACAGCCTCTCAAGAGGGAGGCTGGGATTACAGGCACGCACCACCACATCCAGTCGCCATTACCACCTCAGTGCACTCCAGGGACGGGGCTGGTACGCAGGCCTGGGGATTAAACCCCCAGCCCCCGCGTCTTTCTGTTGCTAAGCTGCCTAGGCTCAGTGGAACCCTCCTGCCTTAGCCTCCTGGAGTGCTGGGACTACAGCTGTGTGCCACCACACTGGGCTTTGCTCTTTTTTGTTCTTTATATAGAAAAATGCACTTAATTTTGGCAGGCTCATACGTGAACATAACATATTCTAACCTTTTTCATTCTCCCATGCCTCTGGCCTGGCTTCCTTCATTCCTGGGCAGCAATGGGGGTGCACATAGTCCATCTCCCCACTGTTCCCCTCACAGGCCCTCCCCAACCTTCTCCCTCCCTCCCATCTATCTTCAGCCCCCTTTATACGACCTTGTCCTTCCTTTGGACTTTACATATTAGGGAGAACAGTGCTGTTTGTCTGAGTCTGCCTTATCTGGTGCAGTTAACATGGTCTCTGGATCCACCCATTCTCCTGTCAGGAGCAGAACGGTGCTCCCCTCTGCTCATGCGCATTCTCTTCATCCACTCATGTGCTAACAGACACCTACACTTGCTCTAATCTTGGCTACTGTGAAATGTGCCCCAATACACACTGATGTACTGGGATACCCCTGGCATGCTGACTTTAGCTGATTTGGGTTAAGTGGTAGCTCTAAAGTTTTTAAGAAGCCACCATGCTGATTTCCGTACTGAATATAAAATTTAAATTTCCACCAGCATTTGTTGTTTCTTATATTCTTTTTTTTTTTTTTTTTAAAAAAAAACTTTATTTACATTGTGGCCAGCTCAGCCTGCTCTGGGGTAGGGCTGGTGCAGCCTGTGGTGCTGGGGATTGAACCACAGTCCCTGCACTTGCCTAAGCAGATGCTTTAGGCCACTGAGCTATCTCGCCAGCCTGTTGTTTCTTATATTCTTGACAATGGCCATTTTGACTGAGATGGAGTAGAATCTCAGTGTAGTTTCATTTGTATTTGTCCAATGGCTACAGATGCTGAACATCTTTTCATACTCATTAGTCATTTGTAATTCTATTTTGGGGGGGAGTGGGGACTGGGAATTGAACTTAGGACTTCACACTTGCCAGGCACATGCTGCTGGGCTACATCCCCAGCCCTGTACTCTTATTTTGAGAAGTGCCTATTTAATTCACTTGCCCACTTATTGACTATACTATTTGATATTTTGGTGTTAAGTTTTTGAGTTCTCTATATATTCTAGATATTAATCTTGAAAAGAGTAGCTGGTAAAGATTTTCTCCCACTTTCTAGGCCAGTGGTGGCACACCTATGGCACCCACACTGCAGCGGGCACCGAGAGCCCTGGCTGTCAGCGCCAGAGCCAAGTCATCCAGGACTGCCCCAGCAGTCGGACAGTTAGGGTTAATCGCTACGTTAGCACTTCGCAGTAAGTAAGTGGGTTTGGGGCTACAGTCTGGGTGCTCAGTCTCCAAAAGGTTCGCCATCACCACTACAGGCCATCTTTTCACTCTTTTAGTTGTTTCCCTGGCTGTGTATAAACTTTTAAATTTAATATGATGCAGGCCCATTTGTTGGTTCTTACAGTACTTCTTGTGCTACCAGAGTCCTATGTAGGAAGTGTTTGTACCTATGGCCTCCAGGGTTTCCCGTGTTTGCTTTCAGGAGTTTGAAGTTTCAGGTCTCATACCTAGACCTCCGATTCATTTTTAGGTGACTTTTGAAGGGGATATTGGGATCTAGTTTCAGTATTCTACAGGTGCATGGGGAACAGCTGAAGTCAGAGATCGATCACACACGTGGGGACAAAGAGCATCGAAGTGAGCCACGTGCACAAGCTGCTTTGGCTCAGAGAACAGAGAGCCCATGGCAGTCCCAGTGACCAGGCCACTCGGCTGAGGGACGAGTAAAATCAATGTGCTGCAGTGGTTGAGCAGCTATTTTCTCTCCCACTAGGGAAGGAGGCCCCACCTGACCTCAGCTTTCGGCATCCTGACTCTTACGTCTCCATCCTCTACTGTTCTTTACTCAGAGCATTCCTGAGAGCAGTGCTGGGTGCAGCACAGGCAGATACCCAGTTCTCCCAGCACCACTTGTTAAAGAGGCTTGTCTTACCTCCAACATGTATTTTTGGCTCCTTTGTCCAGAATGGAATGGCTACAGATGCATGGTTTTGTTTCTAGGCCCTCTACTCTGATCCACTGGTTTACATGTGTATTTTTGTGCTAGTACCTTATTGTTTTTGTTACCTGGGCTTTGTAGAAGACTTGGAAACAACAATATAAAGCCTACAAGCTCGCTCGCTCGCTCTCTCTCTCTCTCTCTCTCTCTCTCTCTCTCTCTCTCTCTCTCTCTTTTGTGGGATGGGGATTGAACTCAGGCCCTTGTGCTTGCCAAGCAAGTGCTTACTCTACTGAGCCATTTCCCTGGCCCTCTGACCTTTCTCTTTTTGCTTAGAATTATCTTGGTTATTCAAGCACTTTTGTGCTTCCATATAGATTTGGGACTGTTTTTTCCGGTTTGGTGAGGAATGTCATTGGTGTTTTGCTTGGGATTTCTCTGACTCTGTGGATGGCTTTTGGTAATGGCCATTCTGACAATATTAATTTTGCTGACCTGTAAGCAAGGGAGATCTTCTCATCTTCTGGTGTTGTCTTCACGTTCTTCAGTGCCATGAAATTTTTTTTTCTTTCTTTCTTTTTTTTTTTTTTTAATGTGTTTAGTACAGGATCTACAGGGTCTCACTACACAGATCAAACTCGTACTGATCCTTCCTGTTTTTCAGCCTCCCACGTCCTGGGATTAAGCGCTTGCATGGCAGGCACATGGGCCCGAGTTCAGTACCCGGTTCTGCCAAAAAACCAAAAACCAAGTGCTGGGACTACAGGTGTGTGCCACTAAGCTCCAGCCTCAATCGCACTGGAGCAGCGTGGCATGCCGGGGATTGAGTCCCGGTCCCTGCATCTACTTAGGCAGGCGCTGTAATCCACACTGAGCTATCTGGCTGGCCCTTGACATTCTCATTACAGAAAAGAAGTCCTTTTTTTTGGAGGTCTTTAACTTCCTTGGTTAGACTGGCTCCTGAGTATTTTACCTTATTTGAAGCCATTGTGAATGGAGGTTTCCTGATTTTGTTCTCTTTTTATTATTGGTATACAGTAAAGCTACTAATTTTCAATGCTAATTTTGTTTGCTCTGAGACAGGGTATTACTAAGTAGTTCACGCTGGCCTTGAACTCACTGTGTATTCCAGGCTGGCCTCTGACTCACTGAGATCCTCCTGCCTTAGCCATGTGAGTGCTGGGATTACAGTCAAGCATAACCATGCCTGGCTTAATGTTATTTTATATTCCACTACTTTACTGAATTCCTCAGCTCTAAAAATCTTTTGGTACGCTTTAGAATTTTTTATGAAGAAAAAATAATCTTCTATGATCTGCTAACAAGAAAAATTTGTTTTTTCCTATTTGTATCCCCTTTAGTTTTAGCTTACCTAACTGTTCTATCTAAAACGTTAACAACTGTATTGAGTAAGAGCCTATAAACAGCCACAGTAATGATACAGAATCTCCCCTCATACAGACACAGCTACCATGGAGCTAGGCAGTCACGCTGGCATGGTATCAGTTGTTCAGGACCCCTAGTGGGTCCTAAGCAACACCAGATGCACTACCGTTGGTTCACTCAGCGCCCCTTTCTGAAGACAAAGCCTTAGAGCAGGAGGTGTTGCAGGCTCCAATTTTTTTTTTTTTTTTTTTGCAGGACTGGGGTTCAAACTCAAGACCTTGCACTTGCCAAGCAGGCAGCACTTGTGCCACGGAGCTATCTTCCCAGCCCCACAGGCCCCATTTTGATATTGCAACACTGCCAGACAACTTTCAGAGGAGTGCACATAATTAACACTGCTTGGTTTCACCAGAACAGACTGACCTGTTTTGGCAGGTCTACAGTCAGGGCACGCAATGATGTCTGGGCCTTGCCGTGACACCTGCAAAACAGAGAACCAACCATGAGTGGCCAAACCTTCAACTATACACCTTTAAGTATGTGCTGTACCCATGAAGAAAAGCTCACATATAAATGACACGTGTCTAAGCAGGGAGTGTGGTGCAGACCTGTAACCCCAACACTCACGATGGAGGAAGCACTTCCTGCTACAGGAAGATCACTGTGAGTTTAGGCCAGCCTGAACTACATAGTGAGTTCCAGGCCAGACTGAACTATATAGCCAGACCTGTCTCAAAAAGTCAAACAAAAAAAACAGGAACGTCTAACTCAAAATGGGCAAGATAACAGGAATTAAGAATCCAAATAAACAAAGGGCCCCAAAAGAGACAAAACTGGGGCTGGGGAGATAGCAAGACCTGGGTTTGATCCCTGGTACCACATGCTGTGCCAGGCTGGGCACTCTAGGCCCACTGTGCTGGCCACCAAAACCAGATGGGGTGGCACACACCTGTAATTCCACATTGGTGGTGGTGGTGGGGTCTGAGACAGGAGAAGCACTACGAGTTCGAGCTGTGTAGTGAGACTGTGTACCTAATAAATAATATTAAAAGAAATTTTGTTTTTAAATTTCTACCTGTGGGGCCGGCGAGATGGTTCAGTGGTCTAAAGCGCCTGCTTAGGAAAGCTCAGGCAACTGCAGGGACTGCGGTTCGATCCCCGGCACCACATGCTGCGCCAGCCCCACCACCAGGGCAGGCTGAGCCAGCCACAAAATAAGTAAATAAAGAAACAAACAAACACAACAAGCAAACAAATAAATAAAAATTTAAAAAAAAAAAATATTTCTACCTGCGGATGACTGATTTTTTTTTTTGTCTTTTTGAGACAGGGTCTCACTATGTAGCTCAGGCTGGCCTTGAGCTCACTTCTGTAGCCCAGGCTGGTCTCGACCTCACACTGATCCTCCTGCCTTAGCCTCCCAAGTGCTGGAATTACAGGCATGCCCCACTACACCTGGCTTAAAAGAATTTTTTTAAAGAAACAAAATTTAAAAACAAATTTTAAACAGACAAAATTATATATACACAAATAGAAAAATTCTATCCAAATTTTCAAATTGAAATGTTATCATACATGTAAAACTATGACATATGGTGAGCTATACTGACTAGAAGCTAAGAAGTAACATCTACGTATGTATATAACATCTATTTAGAGATTACAAATCCATCTTTCCTTTTTCCTTTTTCTTTTTGTGGCAGGTTCAGCTCGACCTGGAGGCAGGGCTGATGTGGCATGTGATGCCTGGGATCAAACCCAGGTCCCTGCACTTGCCTAAGCTTGCCTAAGGAGGTGCTTTAGGCCACTGAGCTATCTTGTGGGCTCACAAATCCATCTTTTAAAAAAACTAACAGTTTGAACACTGAAACACATGTTTATTTGAAGTTTTATACAAGTAACGATAAAAAATATTAAGTTATCAATCTTAAAAGCACATGCTTTATATCACAAAGCCCACAAAACTTACCTTTCATATGGAATTCTTTTCATTCCACCATCTCTGATATGATCTACTAGCTGCTTCTGTGTTCTTCCACTGTGAATAAAAGTTTAGGTCTTTAAAGAAGAATGAAAGTAATTCAGAGTAACAGTTTTTCAGTGTTAAGGACAGAAGGAAAGTAAAACTTGCCCACAGTCTCTCATAACTACATACACACACACTTCATAGTTACTTTCTGTGTTTTTAAAGTGTAAACAATTTTCTAGGTAAGCTTTGGTTTGGCCTATTTTCTTGCTGTTCTACTTGCCATACTTTCCTACTTTCCCACAAGGAAGCTCGTGAAGGCACCTTTCTCTTGGCCCGTGACACGCCTTTCCTGGCCAAGGAGGTGACACAAGACCCTACCTGTATCTGAAGGAGGAGCCCCGGCTGAAGAAGACGGCTTTTGCCTTTGGCTTAGGCTGGTCAAGACGCCTAAAAAAGGTGTGGTACTCCACACAAATCTTCCAGAAGTTCTTACACTCGTCTCTGCTAGCCAGCAAGAACTCTAGTGTGTCCTGGTAGGGTCCCTAGGAATAAAATATACAGATTTAAGGAGCAACCTGCACAACGAAGTGCTGCCTGAGAGCAAGTGCACTTAGGAGATCACACAACAGGCAGTTCCACAATGAAAAACCAACCAGGGAGCTTTCTCAAAACTGTATAAAAGGACTTCTGACTCCTTTTACTGGAGTAAAGCAGAACAGCACATTATGCAAATCCACTGCAGAAACAGCACTGTACCTCAGGACAGCCTGTGCTATCATTCTCGGCCCCTGCATTACTCTAGACCCCTGGGGACAGGTTTTTAAAAAAACAGTAAAACGCAGGGTCTTGTTATATAGTTCAGGATCATCTTAAACTCACTATGTAGCCCAGGCTGGTCTCACACTCACAGTAATCCTCCTGCTTCAGCCTCCTAAGTGCTGATCAGATTGTATTTATGTGCCACTATTTTTGGCATGACATGTCCTTTTTTTTATGTATTTAGTACAGGGTCTACTACAAGGTCTCACTATGCAGCTTGGACTTGTAGTGATCTTTCTGTTTTCAGCTCCCTAAGTGCTAGGATTATAGGCACAAACCACAATGTTCAGCATACCCTGGAGGTGGGGCCCAGCACAGCATGCTGGGAATTGAACCGTGGTCCCTGCGTCTGCCTAAGCAGGCACTTTAATCCACTGGGATGTCTGGCTGGCCCACCATGATATGTTTTTTTGTTTGTTTTTGCAGTGCCAGGGATAGAACTCAGGACCTTGCACTTGCCAAGCAAACTCTTCTTCTACTGAGCTATCTCCCCAGGCCCCATGACATGGTTTTTGAACTAGAATGTTTTCAACACCCAGGAGATACAGTTTCCTGGCTCACAAATATAAGGAGACTGCTGCATTTTCTCACAGTTACCTCTCAGGTCAGGAGTTCCCATTTCCTGGTGACTGGAGAGTCCCGGTCTGTGGCCTATTAGGAATAACTGGGCCACACCACGGGAGGCAAGTGAGTGAAGCTCCCTCTGTGTATCCAGCCATTCCCCACAGCTCATTTTACAGCCTGAACTCTGCCTCCTGCACACCAGCAAGCTCCTGCACTCCCACAGGAGCGCGGGCACTGTGGTGACCTGGGCACAGGATCTAGGCTCCTCAGGAGACTCTCAGGCCTGACGATCTGAGGTGGAGCTGCAGCAGTGACGCCAGCTCTGGGGAGCAGCTGCAAATGCAGACCGCCACTAGCAAAGGGGTTGCACGGCACGGAGCCCACAGTGAATCCACTGCTTACGGACACTACCAAAACCTCCCCCGTGGGTGGGTGGAAAGTGACAAGCAAGCCACACGTGGCAGCAGCTGCGCAGTGGTGAGCGCGTGCCCAGCTGCACCTGGTGGGGGCTGCGGGTAGGTCTGACTCCTGCACATGCGTCAGCGGGCACATGGCTCGCCCAGTACTTTGCCTACTGCTCCCCTGCTCCTTTTCCCCTCACTGTGCTCTTGGCTTTGTCAGAGGTTGCACAAGGGCACGGCTAACCCTGGCCAACATGAGTGGAAAACACACGTCGCTGGAGAGCTTCTCAGAGAAGAGGAAAGGCTCAGTGATGAGACAGCAGAAGATGCTAAGAGGCCAGCAGAAGAAAGCCGTGTGTAGAGAAAACACCGAGTCCCACTTAAGTTACGGGTTCCCTGCTACAGGTGACTCACGTTCCCCAAGCCCACTGTGTATAGCTTGTGGCGACAGCTACCCAACAGCCACGAAACCCTGGACACTACATCCGAACGTAAGCCCAAGGACCCTGCACTAAAAGTAAAACTTTTGGAATTTTTCAAAAGGAAAAAAAAGTCATGAGCAGACACAGTTTGAGGGCCACCACTTCATCAGATGACTCTGCATTGACAGCATCATTCTTGGTGGCTTACAGCACAACAGCTAAGACGCCCTCTACTATTTGTAAGGAGCTGATCCCGCCTGCTGCGAGGGACATCCATCATGAGCTTTTAGGAGGCTGCAGACCGAAAAGCGGCCTGTGTTCCTTTTGGCCAGCACCACAATAGATAGGTTGATGAATTAGCAGGAGCTACTAAGGCACCAGGGTGACAAGACTGGTGATAATGACAAGATAACATTTATTTTTGTGTGAAATATTTTTCAGGACAGTGTGCACAAGGATTGGCTATGTGTACTTTATATATTTAGTATAGGGTCTCAGTATGCAGCTCGGACTCACAGATCCCATTTTCAGCCTCCCTAGCGCTGGGATTACAGACACGCGCCACCATGCCAGGACTTGGTGGTTGGCTCAGTGCACCTGGGGTGGGGCTGGCATGGCATGTGGTTCCAGGAACTGAACTCAGTTCCCTGTGCTTGCTGAAGCAGGCCCTTGGTCTGCTGAGTTACCTCGCTGGCCCCATGTGCACTTTTCTTGCCATCTGACACCACAGCCACAGAGCTGCTCAGGTCGTCCACCTGAGGACGGGTGAGTGCATGCACACGTCACAGCTGCCATAACTGGGTGGCTTTCTGGTTTTACTGCTCAGGTGACGTCTGAATGTGAGTCTACCCACTGTGTCATACACAGAGAAACACTGGCTGGCTGAAATGTAACACCTGGACTTGACATCATTTTGGAGGACAGGGTTAAAATTATCAACCACATTAAAGTACGCGCCCTTAACCCATGTCTGTCTGTGGAGGTCTGTGAGGATACAGAGGCGGAGCAACATGTTTTCTCTTACACGCTTAAGTGAGGTGACCTCCCAAAGCAGATCACTGTCCAGAGTTTGAGTTTTGAGAGCAGCTCCAGAGATGTCTTTAAAAAAAAAAAATTCACCAATCTGTCACTTAAGAACAGAAATTCTATTCAAGTTGGCAGGTAAAACAACTATATTCAAAGCCAAACTATAATTTCAGGGGCTTTATGGTTTGCGTCGGAATGTTCTCTCAAGACCTCATACAGGCATAGGATCTGGCTTTGTGGAAGCAACTGAATATAGAGTTTGTTCCTGGCTCACCATCTAGTGCTGGGATCGGAGTGTGGGTGCTGTATCTACCAGGGGGGGTTGCCTGCACTCAACATGAAGGGAGGAAAAGAGGCTGGCTCCTGCCTTTCGGCTCTTGCGCTTTTTCTGTCTTTCACCACCATGAACAGCTACCCTCTGCCATGTGCTACTCTGCTTGGAGCCGGCCAATCATGGACTGAAATCACTATAAACTGTGAGCTAAAGAAACCTTTCCTTCATTAATTTTGGGCATCAGGTATTTTGCTTCCACAACAAGAGAAAAAAGTAACCAAGATGGGATGACAAGTAAACACTGGGATTTCTGACATGTTTTAAACAGCAGAGATTCTGAAAGAGACTGAGCCCTGCCTTCTTTCCACCACTAGACACACTACCACTTGTTTTACCTTTCACATTAAGCATAAGTTCCCAACCACAAAAGACCCTCAAATTGGGCAGGAATGGATGTGTGGCCCAACCGGACCAACCCTGTGGCAGAAAATGGTGGCCATTTTTGTTTGGGACAACTTCAAATTTCATGTTCTGGATTTAAGTCAAGGTAGACTATCCTGAGGTTGCCACAAGAACGCTGACAGGCCTGGTTTTATTTCCAACATCCTATCTTTCTTGGTGAGTCAGCGTTTTCTGCAATGGCAAAACTACAGAGAGATTATGTGGACTGGACAGAACACACTTGAGGTGTCGATGTCCCCCAGTACTCCCAAATGAAGCAAAGTCAGGGTTCCCACTAACTCTGCATTATGGTAATTTGTCTAGCGATTTCATGATATATTCCTATTAATAGTAATAAAAATGAAGTGTACAACATATGGGAAAATTGTCTTCCCAGGCTGGGAGTGGTAGCACATGCCTGTAATCCCAGCACTCAGGAGGCTGAGGTGGAACTGCTGTCAATTTGAGGCCAGATTGGGCTCCATAGTGAGACTCTGACTCAAAAAAAAAAAAAAAAAAAAAAAAATCTTCCCAGAAATCTGTCTCTGGGACCAAAAAGGCTGGGGACTTTTGCCTACCATAGTGTGAATTCCTAGAAATGAAATTTTGAGCTCAAAGACAATGCATGTTTTTGATCTTTCTGATACGTTTTATCAAATTACAAAGATTGTAATCTTTGGTTTCTCTAGTCTTAAAAATCTGTATACTTAGGAGATATAAAATATAACTCTGCCCTGAACTTTAAAAATACAAACATGGCCCTGAACTTTGAAATTTATCATTCCAGTTAATAGTTGCTTTCATAAACTGAGTTGCAATTCTCCTTCTCAGAATGATTTCAACAAACACTTTTGTAATCACAGGAAAGAAAAGCCTTTTATGTGCATTTTGTATGCATGTTTGGATTCATACTTCACTTTCGTGTCAGGTGAGTTCCTGTGAGAACAATAAGCCATCGCATGGAGCCTGTACCCAAGCGCACATCCACACACAACACACGGAGCTGGGGGTGTCAGCAGAGCTTTCTGCTTTCAGACATCTGGTAACTGCATCCCTAAGTAGAGCCTTTCTTCTGATTGGTCCAACAGCTCTGACTCTGTGACCCAGAATATGTCTAAGCCACCATAGGCTGGTACCTCAAACTTTAGCCCCTCCATGGTTCAGCTAACCCTTTCCTTTCCTAACTTTCTCCATAGAAAGGAAATGGAACAATTTTTAAAATTTTTATTTTATTTAAACCTTATGTATTTATTTGTATTATGGCTGGCTCAGCCTGTCCTGGGGGTGGGGCCGGCGCAGCATGTGGTGCTGGGGATTGAACCGCAGTCCCTGTGGTTGCCTAAGTCCACGCTTTAGACCTCTGCGCCATCTCGCCAGCCCCAAAATGGAACAATTTGAACATCTTTAAACAGTTTTAGGTACTGAAGTTTCCCAACTAGCAGACATTTACTTTTTCCACTTTTAATCACTTCAGTAATTCATAAGTGACTATAACTTTGTTGACATAAACCTCTAACCAGGAGTATTTCTTTCTTGATCATCAAGGCTTCTCAGAACTAGCCTGAGGACAATTTCTGAACCACAGGGACATGAGACTTGGGTGGCCTCAATGCTAGACAGAAGTTCTCACTGTCCTGGAGGCAGGGCTCAGTCCCCCTGACCTTTGTCAGCTTCATCACCAAGACAGCATCGTGGTTAGGACAACCACAGTTCTCAGAAGCCCTGGAACCTGCCAGACAAGCACTTCCTCTGGGGGTGCGGTTGTTGGGTATGTGGATGGCAAACTTCCCAGGGGGTCAGGGTGAGACCTTCTGGGCAGACTGTCCTTAGGCCCTTCCAGGTGCCACGCCCAAATCTTGTCCTTAAAGTTGTGTACATGGTGCTACAATCACCTATAAAGTAATTTTTTAAAACCTCTGAAAAAAACCAAAACAACAACAACAACAGAAACTCCAAATAAAACCAAACCAAAAGCTCTCAACATCAACATTTTGAATTCTCTTAGTTGAAATACTCACATGGACCTCGGGGTGGAGTTTGATAAGAAACCTTTTCCTCTTGAAGCTTAGTTTCCGGACCTTGGACCAGTTGAAGGTATTGATTTTGGTGGTGCCCTAAAATACAAGAGATAAATGTGGGGGCACAGTCCTAAGCTGAGGGCTCACCCCCTTCTCATGGACTGGAAACAGCTGAAGTTAATACTTTACAGGAGGCATTATGTCTGACACGAGATGGTTTTTACATGAAGTGACTCCCAATTAAAATATCAACATCTGCGCCGGCAAGATAGCTCAGAGGTCTAAAGTGCCTGCTTAGGCAAGCTTAGGCAACCGCAGGGACCGTGGTTCGATCCCGAGCACCATATGCTGCGCCAGCCCCAACCCCAGGGTGGGCTTAGCTAGCCATAACATAAAAAAAGAAAAATAAATAAAATATCAATACAAAACACAACTTGTCTATTTCAGAAGATGACTTGATTTCTTTTTTTTTTTTTTCTTTTCTTTTTGTGATACCGGGAATTGAACTCAGGACCCTGTGCTTGCCAGGCAAGCATTTATTCCACTAAGCCAACTTGATTTCTTTAATAAGGCCTTATTAGGGCTGACCAAATAGCTCAGTGGATTAAACTGCCTGCGCGAATGGGCTGAGGTTCAATCCCTGAGCCTGCCTTGCTGGCCCTGCCCCCAGGGTGCGCTGAGGCAGCAACTGAGACTGGGCATGGTGGCATGGGCCTGTAATTCCAGCTCTTGGGAGGCTCTAAACAGGCGATCACTACGCACGCAACCTAGTAGTGGGACCCTACATACCCTGTAGATCTTTCTCTTAAAAAAAGAGGCTTTATAACACTTTTTAAAAATCAATGCTAGGGGCTGGTGAGATGGTTCAGTGGTCTAAAGCGCCTGCTTAGGAAAGCTCAGGCAACTGCAGGGACTGCGGTTCGATCCCCGGCACCACATGCTGCGCCAGCCCCCACCACCAGGGCAGGCTGAGCCAGCCACAAAATAAATAAAATAAAGAAAGCAAAACAAACACAACAAGCAAACAAACAAATAAATAAATAAAATTTAAAAAAAAAAAATCAATGCTAAAAAAAAAAATCAATGCTAACATTATACATTTTGAGCCGGGTGTGACAACACACATGTAATCACACCGCTCTGAGGCTGAAGAAAGAGCACTGCCACATTCAAACCCAGCATACGCAATTTAGCGATCCTGTCTCAAAGTAAGGCTGAAGGGTCCTGTGGAACAAGGAAACAAATACTCAAAAACAGAGGGGACAGGTCAGAGCAATACAGGAGCCAGCCTGAAGGGTCTCTCAGGCTTGCCGCAGAGCAATCCAAATAAATACCCATAGCAATCAATACCCAGGTATCAGATTTAAGTCTTGAGTCCACAGTGACAAAAGCACTGAAAAAAGGAGCCTTTTTTCCAGCAGCAGGAAGGACTGAAGGACCATCATGGAGCAACTGCTACAGTGAGCCGGTGGGGCAGCAGGGCGAGCCCTCTTTCAGCAAACAGTCAGCACGGAGCTCTCAGTGCTGTTCTTCCAGCTTTTCTACAAGCTTCCGGTGTGCTGGAACTAAGATTCTAAAGAAAGCACTGGGATGCTTTTCTAGACGGCATTTTCTACTCTTGCCCTCATCACCACGAACTCTCTTCTGCACAGGGCAGAAGGCAGCAAGATAAAGGACACGCTCCCTCCAGCCACGGCTGCTGAGCTCTGAGCAACGCGCACTGGAACACACAGGAGCCCAGACAGCAGCCAGGTGCACGAGGACACACACTGTGTGGCTCTGTTGCACAGTTACAGATACCATCCTAGGATGAAGAAGGCATTCCACAATCAGACGTGGTAACAGTCACGCAACTCTGTGAATACCCTAAAAATACATGAAATGAGTTGATGAGTTTTACGGTTCATGAATTAGATCTCAACAAAGAAGATTCTGAGTTCAGAGACGTCCTCAAAGATAACATAAGGGCTAAGACCAGGGGTATAGCTCAGTGTGGCGCACTCGCCTAGCATGCGTGGGGCCCTGGGTTAAATCCCAGTACTGCAGAAACACAACACAGGTGTGGTGGCACTGGCCTGTAATCCTAGCACTCAGGGGGCTGGGGCAAGAGAATCACTGTGAGTTCAAGTCCTGCCTGTACTACCTAACACCCCCAAAACACACACCCAAAACCCCACATGAGTCTTAAATGTGGACGGACGTATCCTAGGTCTCCAACGGTTGCCCAACACACAGCTACTCTACTACTCAAAGAAAACTAATAGAGAATTTTCAACTACGTTTTCCGGTTTCTCTCCTAAATCGTGTCCTAAAACCCAAAGCAAAATAGCAACCAAAGGAAGCAAAACCAAGTGCCCATGGCCCAGCTCTCCCTACTGTGATGCACCCAGGGAAAGCTCCGAGGCTTCACATGTTCTCCTCCAGGGCGAGAACGTGCAGCAGACAGCTGCTGAGACATGCACCCCGTCCCGGCTACTGCTTGCGCTTTCACTTTCCCCTTTCCAGGTTCTTTTCATCACCGTCCCCAATCCAGATATGAACAGGACAGCCAAGGACAGTCAGGCCTCCAGCTGCTGCCTCCATCAAAGTTACACACTGGCTGGAAACGGCACGTTTATGACCACGAGAGCATTTCCCTCTGAGACTCTGCCACCTGGACTTTTGTCACCAACACTTCCTCAAATTTACCCCTCCCCGAACTGCCCTAACTTTTAATAAGTTTTCAATTCAGCATTCATGTCCTCCTCCTCCTCCTCCTCATCATCACTGGGCTTTTGTCATCATCATTGGAGTGAGCTTTTCATGCACTGCCCAGGCAGGCCTTGAACCACTGGGCTCAAGCAAGCCATCTGCTTTAGCCTCGCCAGTCCTGGGATACTACTGTCCACCATGAGGCTTGGCTCCAGGGTTTACAGTGTTGACGGCATAAGTAGCTTTTGTTGAGCCATGGTGAACTGCAATTATAAGCTGCTTCCTATGTTACTTTAAGTTTTTTGTCAGTTACCAACAGCCTGTTCTTTGCCAAATTTTGTATGTATACATCTTTAACTATGGTGCCTATGTGCATGCTGTGGGGGCGCACTCCACACAGCTAGTGGCTGCCACGTACATGCAGGACCTGGGGACAGCATCTGCAGGTCTCCATCTGGCTGGCAGACTGTGCAAGGAAGCTGAGACGTGGTGAACCTGCCCTGCACTCCACCTGCAGGATTTTGCAAGCCTGCACTGTCAGCAGCTGCCTCATCCCTCCCCTGGACCCTCACCGAAAAGGAGACATTTCCTCTTGCAGCAGAGGGAGCAGCTGCTCCACCTCCTGTCTGAGCTGCACCAGCTTCTCACACTGATGAAACCAGGCCGTTTCTAGCTCCAGCATCCTGGTCACCAGAGGTACACAGAGCCCCTGTCACAAAGCTCCCACAGCCCAGCAGCTTTGCCCCTAGAAAGGAGACAGACCCCAGAGCTGCAGCTGAAGACTCTATGGGAATGACCCTTGGCTTGATGCCACAATGAACACTGAAGAGATGGAGGTCCTGGAGCCAGGGCAGCCCTGGAGGGGCACCAGTGAGCAGCTGCGCAATAATCACACAAGTGAGATAAGGACAAGAAAACTGTTTCTCTCCAGGTAGGAGACTGAATCAGGGAACAATGCAAGTTTCATCTTCTAAATCTACTATCTTATTCATTGCAACAAAAATTTACCAATAAACATAGCAGAAACCTGACCAAGTTGCATTATATCACCACCCCGCCAGGACCCTGTCCCTCCTGCCTACCTGGAACACAAGGACACCCATGTGAGAAACAGCCAGGTTAATCTTGGTCCCCTCCCTGTCGGAAGCTGTGTGAAACCTGATGCCGTACATTTCCAACTTCCGAGCAATTTCCAGCACCTGGAAATCCGAGTCAGCTGGCGTCTGGCCCCTGGAAGGAAGGACAGATTGGCTGTTACCACTGAAACACTAGGTTTCTGGAAGAACCAAAGTATATGAAAGGAAGTGACCAAGAAAACCAAGCAAAACACAATCACTGAGCAATCCAACAGGGAGACTGTTTTTAGAGATCACTGCTTGTGTGTTTATCTACCACGTGCCACACAGGCAGGAGGCCGGCCGGGGACGCTCGCCTCTACTTCACCCACTTCCCAAGGTGCAGACTGTCCCGAGGCTCAGTGATAGCCTTGTACTGCGCTCCTGAGAGCGACACAGCCACATGCAAATCAGGTAATACAACTGTCAAATTTCGTTCCTTTTTTTTTAAATTTTATTTATTTATTTGTTTGCTTGTTGTGTTTGTCCGTTTCTCCATCTATTCATTTTGTGGCTGGCTCAGCCTGCCCCGGTGGTGGCGCTGGCGCAGCATGTGGCGCCGGGGATCGAACTGCAGTTCCCGCAGTTGCCCGAGCCCTCCCAAGCAGGCGCCTTAGACCACTGAACCATCTTGCCGGCCCTTTTTTCCTTTTTTGAGATAGGATCTCACTCTATATTTCAGGCTGGCCTTGATCCCTATGTAGCTCAGTCTGGCTTTAAACTCATGAAGATCATCCTGCCTCAGCTTCCTCAGCGCTGGGATTACCAATCATGTGCCACTGGGCCTGGAGGTGGCTGTCAAACATAACTGGAGGAAATGCCACAGATGACACCAGTGTCTTATGAAACCCATTTTAATACTTTTAGAAGCTATTTTCATAATACTTCTCGCCATTAGAGTATACTAAAATGAAGCTATGACATCATATAAAAAAAAAACACTGAGTGGGGGGGGGCATTAAAAAAAAAAGACAAAGAAAAACCACTGCCAAAACAGGTGGTTTTGTCCATGTCAAGTTCTCCCAATATGCAAAGCGTGTCTCGTGCATGTGGACATGACACCGGGAAGTGGCAGTGGTCCTGTCCTGGGAGGGGTCAGCCTCCAGGAATAGCGTACTCAATGGTCACAGCTGGGGCAGAGAGAAGACATTTTGGGCAGGTACCCATGTTTAGTGCCTGAACCTCCATACAAGGTCCTTTCTTAACACATTTTCCCTTCACTTTACTTCAAATACCTGAGCTTTGGGATATTTAAGAAATAACGCAATTATGTAGTTTCTTTGGTCCGTGATTTCCGTTGAGGGAGAGTGGGACAGAGGCCCCTGGATACTGACTTATAGTTTAATAAGTCATTACAGACAAGAAGGAATGCCCACGATGTAGTCTCATTTCTGGAAGTTTCAGCTACTAGCAAAGCTTCTAGTGAACTTTTTTACTGGGAATTAAACTGAGGACCTCGCGTGTTCTAGACACTGAGCTGCCTCCCTGCTCAGTGAACACTTTAAGACTTGCATTTCTACCATTTAATGCAAAGATCAATAACTCTTAGTGAAGGGGCTGGGGAGATAGCTCAGTAGAATAAGCACTTGCCTGGCAAATGCAAGGGCCTGAGTTTAATTTCCAGATCTAGAAACAAAGAAACAAAGAAACACACAACAACAACAACAACAAAACAAAACAATGAAGGGATGATAGCTCAGCGAACTAAAGGCGTAGGGACCAGAGTTTGATCCCTGGCATGCCGAGCCAGCCCCAACTGTGAGGCATGCTGAGACAGCAATTGAGACTAGGCATGGTGGCCTCTGTAATTCCAGAGCTTGGGAGGCTGAAAACAAGAGAACCAACAGAGTCTGGTCTATGTAGTGAGACCCTGTAGATCCTGCACACCCTGTTCTAAATTCATTTACAAAAAAAAAAAAAAAAAAAAAAAAAAAAAAAAAAAAAAAAAAAAAAAAAAAGAAAGAAAGAAATGACTACTAATGAAACTACTAGGGTGGCTGAGACAGGAGCATCATTAAGTTCAGGGATAGCCTAGACAACTTAGCAAGACCCTCTCTCAAAAATAAAAAGGGCTGGGGCTATAATAGCTCCATGATAGAGAAGCTAAAACTGCCTAGAATGTTCAATTGAACCCTGGGTTCAGTTCCTAGGACCATGGAAAACAACAATAAAAATACCACAAAAAACCCTTACGGAGGGGAATCATGAGATTGGTATCTAAAGAAAACATGCACTTTAACAAGCACAGGTTATTGCTACCTTCTACCTGTGTGTGTGTGTGTGTGTTCTGTGTGCAAGCTCTGGACTACAATCCCATGAACCAGGAATTCACGTGCACTAGGCAAGCATTCTACCACTGAGATATGCCCTCTTTTGAAATTGTCTTTTGAGACAGATCTTATGAAGTCGCCCAGGCTGGTCTTAAACTTGTGACACTCCTGCCTCAGCCTCCTGAGTAGCTGGAATAAAAGACCTGTGTGACTATGCCCTGTAGATTTGTTATTCTTTTTTTTTTTTTTTCTTTTTTTTGAAGACTAGATTTCACTATACCATTCAGACAGAACTTGAGCTCACTTTGTAGCCCAGGCTGACCTCAACTTTGTAGTGATCCTCCTGCTCTAGCCTCGCAAGTGCTGGGATTACAGGCATACACCACCATGTTCAGACTGCTATTCATTTCTACATTTACTCTGTACATTTAATCAAAATATCAATAAGGGCCAGCAAGATAGCTCAGTGGACTAAGCACCTGCTTAGACAAACAAAGGGACCAGGGTTCGATTTCCAACCGCATGTTGCACTGGCCCTGCCCCCAGGTGGGCTGAGCCAAGACTGGGTGTGGTGATGCACGCCTGTAGTCTCAGCACTGGGGAGGCTGAAAACATGAGGATCACTACAAATCCAAGCTGCATAGTGAGACCCTGTACCGAACACATTTTTTTTTTTTTTGTCTTTTTGAGACAGGGTCTTGCTGTGCAGTTCAGGCTGGCCTGGAGCTCACTTTTGTAGCCCAGGCTGGTCTCGAACTCACACTGATCCCCTGCCTCAGCCTCCCAAGTGCTGGGATTATAGGCGTGCGCCACCATGCCCAGCCCAAAGACATATTTAAAAAACAAACACACACACACACAAATCAGTAAGCAATATGTACCTCCAAGTGTGAATGGTTAATTTTAAATTTCCTGCCATTTGTAAGATTCAAAATACATGTGTTAAAAAATACATGTGTTAGGGCTAGGGCTGTAGCTCAGTGGTACAGTGCTGCCTGGCGAGAGCAAGGCCCTGAATTCAACTCCTAGTCCAGAAAAAAGGAAAAGTGGTAAAGTTAAAAGACACTCCTGGGGTCAACCTGCTTGGGCCCCCATTCCGTCCCTTCTCTCAGACAGAAGTAGCTTTCTTTCTCTCAATAAACATTCTGGTCTTGAAAAAAAAAGACACTCCCATAACATCACGTCTTGTGACTGTACCGGTGTTTCAAATGAGTTGCTAAAGAACTGTTAGACTCATAAGACAATGTAAAAGATGTATTTTGATTAAAATAAATGCATAGCACTGTCCTTTTAAAAACCTACACAGTGGGCTGGGGAGATAGCTCGGCATTCTAAGTGCCTGCCTATCAAGTGCAAGAACCTGGGCTCAATCCCCAGTTACATATGCTGTGTCAGCCCTGGAACCCTGGCCTGGTGCACCATGCTAGCCCCTGTAACTTGACATGGTGGCTCACTCTTGTAATTTAGCACTGGGGAGGCTGAAAGAGGAGGATCACTGAGAGTCTGAACTGTGTAGCAAGACCCTATGTGAAATCAGTACATAAAAATAACCCTACACCGGGCCAAGGATAGAGCACAGCAGCACAAGTGCCTGCCTGGAAGTGCAAGGTTCTGAGTTTGATTCTCAGCACCAATCAATCAATCTATCAATCAGTCCCAACACAGACGGATGCAGTGGCACATGACTGCAGTCTAAGCACTCAGGAGGCTGGGGCAGGAGGACCACTACGTTCGAGGCCAGCCTGCACTACACAGTGAGACCTTGTCTCAAAAACAATACCTACACAAAGAACGGCTGAAATAAGTGAAGGTGTGCAGTAGTTTTGAGGCTTGTAGTAGACAAAGGGAGCATCCAGAGACAGAGAGCTGAGCTTCCCGCTACTCGGGTTGTGTGGGCACTCAATCCAGCTGACGAGGAGCATGGCCACCCCGGCGCTCCTGCATAGGTTCCATTCTGTTTACGTCAGTGCTTCAACTGCAACTCTCAGCGTCCTGCCAGACACTCTCCCCTCCCCCACTGCTGGTATCCTCCTCCCCAGGCCCTGACGCCCTGGCCACCCGTTCCAAAGCAGCAGGGCCTCAGGAGTGGCTGGAGGCTGGGCCTCGAGCCTGGGCACAAAGGGTGCTGCTTGGGCTGAATTCCACAGAAGTGCCGGTCAAGTGCTGCTCACAGCAGCACCGAGCAACTCACGTGTGCCTCCGGTGAAAGGCCAGGATCTTCTCCAGCACCTGCTCCTGGCTGGGGAGGTACACAGTGGCTTTCAGGTGTTCTCGGTCCAGTGTTTCATCATAATCTCCTATTTCCGCTGAGATGAGACAAGTCAGTCAGTCATTCACATTTTGAAATAAAGAACAAGCACGTGTACATGCAAACGCATGAGTAAACAGTAAAACAAAAAGTATCCTAAGTCTGCCACAAAACACACAACACACTGCTAAAACCCCCAAGATTCTGTATTTTTTCCATGTATTTTATGTGTGTAAAGACAAATATGAGGGCAGATAAAAGGAATTATTAACTCCCAAATGGCTCTGCAAAGGTAGATGGCAAACCTTAAGATTCATGAGGAATCAAACAATGAATCATCTTTGGTACTGGGTTTGTTGAACCAGGGTGTTACGGTTTACGTTTAGGTGTCCCCCAAAGCCTTCTGCAACAACGGAGTGGCTTCTAGAGTCTGTGACTGACGCATGGTCCAATGCCGGGATTATGCTGTGAGCGCTACACCTGCCTGGGCAGACAGCCTGAATATAACATGAGGGAGGGAGGGAGGGAGGGAGGCCTCTCCTGCTGCTCCTGTCCCGTTTTGCTCTTTGCTGCTGCCACGAGCAGCTACCCTCTTCCATGTGCCACTCTGCCTTGGAGCCAGCTGAATATGGACTGAAATTTCCACAAACGGTAAGCTAAATAAATCTAGGATTTTGTCCCCAGGATTTTGTCTCAGCAATGAGAAAAAAAGTAACCAAGACACAGGACCTTTGCATTGAGTTCCATCTCCAGCTGTTTCCTTATTTTCTGAGACAGAATTTTGCCAGTTGCACAGGCTAGTTCAACTTGCAATCTTCCTGTCTCAGCTTCCCAGAGCATTTTAGTAACTATACTTTATATTTTACTGCAACAGGGCCTGCTGTACAAATGAATTTTGTTTGTTTATTTTGAGACAAGATCTCACTATGCAGTTCAGGCTGACCTTGAACTCACTCTGTAGCTAAGGCTGGCCTCCAACTTGTGGTGACTCATCTACTCAGCCTCCTGAGTGCTGGGTGATAGAAGTTCAGCTGAGTTTTGTTTTGTTTGAGACAGGGTCTCACTACACAGTTCACGCTGGCCTTGGGCTAGCTATGTGGCCCAAGCTGGCCTTGTACTCATGGTGATCTTCCTGCCTCAGCTTCCTGAGTGCTGGTATGATGGGGTATACCACCAGGCTGGGCTTCTTATTGTTAAAATGTGTAAAGGCGCAGATGCGAGATAACTCGAGAGAATGATCTTGGCCTTGGGCCTCTGGATAGAGACTACGTGCTGCAAGGAGCTCCAGGCTACAGAAGTTAACTTTCGGCTCATCAAGAGTACAGGCCACCTGAACTGCCTCATTCTTTAATGGCCAGGTTCACTCCCTGCTCCAGGGTGGCTAAGCAGCTAAGTGCGGCTCCTCCATGGTGCTGGTCCAGCGACACTGCCTGTTGGCCAAAATACAAACCCTGCAGCAGGTGGGACGTGAGCAGGGCGGCAGTCGTGGCAGCACAGGTCAAACGCTCCTCCAACAGGTCCCTCTTGAGCTGCAAGGCAAACAGGTACCTAGAAGGAAGTCCAAAACGAGACAGAGATCAACTCCCAGCATCCTCTGCATGTAACTCAGACACAGGTCTGCAGCCAAGAGCACAAGAGCTCAGGGAAGCAGCAGCCGGCAGAGGTCAGCAGGTAAGGCCCTCACCAGACAGGCGGAGGCACAGTGGGCTTTTCCCACAGTAATTTGGTGCCAGGCAAAGAGCAGAGGGCGAACCCTGCAGCAGGCTCAGTCCCACAGCAGAGCGCAGAGCAGGCGCCGAGCACGCGGAGGTGCGTCAACACACACGGTAAAGAGAAGCTAGTTCCACACCACACACCGTCTGCAGGAATACCTTCAACAAGAGGCAGTTCGCCAATTCATATTACCAAACTGCACTCACAATTTGGATGAAATAGTAAATATAAAATGAAGACACACCTTGAAATGTGCATGTGAAATTTTAAAATATTTTGTCTTGATCAGGACCTCAGAACTGGCACTTTGGAAAACCACTGGTGGGAACGGAACTAGAACAGGCAACCTGAAAACACTTATAACTGGGCAAGCTAGCACATGCCTATAATTCCATAACTTTGAGAAGCTGAAACAGGAGGACACACATTTGAGTGCAGCCTGGGTCGTTCAGGGACTTAACGAGACTCAGCCCCAACAAGCCCCGCAAAGCCAGCTGGGGATGCAGCTCAGGGGAAAGGCCCTGGGCCTGTTGAGTATATTATTGTGTTCCAGGTACTGTTCTTGGAGCTAGAATATAATGTCGAATAAGTCAAACTCCCTACTCTCACTGGAATTTATACTTTAATACAAGTCATTATGATTCATTAAATTCTCTTAAAATTTAAAGCAGGTAACTAAACTGTAACTCAGCACTTCATTCCTACAGCAATATTCCTGGTGTTTACAAAGACACATGGATAATGATGTTTCTTCAGCTTTTTTTTTTTTTTCCCTTGGTATTTCAGTACAGTGTCTGCAGGGTCTCACTACACGGTTTGGACTCATAGTGATCCTCCTGTTTTCAGCCTTCCAGGGGCTGGGAATATAGGCCCGTGCCACCACATCCAGTCTCATTCTCTCTGCGCACCCAGGGGTGGAGGTGGCTCGGCATGCTGGGGATTGAATACTGGTCACTGTGCCTGCCTAAGCGGGCACTTTAGTCAACTGAGCTATCTGACTAGCCCTTTCTTCACAGTATCTTCAGAGAGTAAACAGAGATAACCCAAGTACATACTGATGTGAGCCAGGCCGGTGAGCCAGTGAGAGCCCGCACATGACCATGTGGCATGCTCCTCAGAGGGGAGAAAAGGAGCTGCAGTTCACTGCACCTCTGGAGCGCTGCTCAAAGCGCCAGCTGTCTGTGCTGGCCGGGCCTGACGGAGGCTCCTGCATCAGTGTTAGCATTTACCTAGGGAACAGGGTGCGTGGGCAGGGCAGGGCAGGGCAGGGCAGGGCCTTTGGCTTTTACCCTACATAGCTTTATTTGAACTCACAACCTTGCACTTGCCAGGCAGGTGCCATCCCACTGAGCTATATCCCTGGTTTTCTTCATAACTTTAAATGAAAAATGTTTCTTTTGGCACAAACATGTACTTTTTGTGGGGGGTGAGGGTTGAAACAGGCCTTGTTATACAGTTGGCTGACTTCCTCATAGTGATCCTGCTGCCTCAGAGGCTTCCTGGGTGCTGGGGCTTCAGGCACGGGCCACCCTGCCAGGTGCAAACGTGTGCTTTTTTTTTTTTCTTTTTCTTTTTTGCGGGACTGGGGTTCAAATTCATGGCCTTGCGCTTGCCAGGCAGGCACTCATGCCACAGAACTATCTCCCCAGATCCCTTAAGGTTTTTTTTTCCCAAAGGGACTTTTTTTCGGTCTTTTTACTTTTTTGTTTTTTAGTACCGGGAATCGAACTCTGGGCCTCGTGCTTACTAAGCAGGCGCTGCGCTGCTGAGCTACATCCCTGGCCCCAAACGTGTACCTTTTAAATAAATTAAATAAGAATTTTCTGCATAAAAATGAGGGAAAAGGAAACTGTAAAACTAACTTCTAGTCTGAGTCCTGAAACTGAGATCCAAGAAACTAAATCTGAGAACATGTTTGTGATACCCAGGAGTGCTTATTTCCTTCCGTCTTTTTGAGACATGGTCTTGCTATGCAGTTCAGGCTGGCCTGGGGCTGGCTTTGCAGGCCAGGCTGGTCTTGAATTCTCAGTGGTGCTCCCGCCTCAGCCTTCCGAGTGCTGGGACTACAGGTGTACACCACCACAACAGGCTAGGAGTATGACCTTGTGACGAGTGTCAGGGACCCAAGGCATGTGACGCACTGTCTAGGTAAGTTCTTCGCTCCTACACGGAGCACTTGCTGTTCGATCTCCTTCTGTGTAGCGACAGTCTGCACTGATGAGCCCACCCCATTCCTTGAAGCTGATGCTCTGAGATTTCGTGCTGCTGCTATGATCTGCAGAAACTCTTAGCAGGGAGTCCAAAGGATGGGCTGGTTTGCTCAGCAGCCTGTTTCAGCTGGGACCTAGGGCTGAGTCACCCTAGTAGAATTTCTAGGGTGGTGTCCACGGCTCCTCACCTACCTCTGGCCTGACGCTTCCAGGTTATGGTATTATTCCCCAGTATAAAATGAACAGATGCATGATATAAGGGATTACAAAGAAATCCCCATGAGTGCTTTTAACTTTTCTCTGTCATTTTTGCAAAAAACAACCTCAAGTTAAATTACCTAAAATAGTTTTATTCTATATATTCATAAGGACTATCACATAGCATACTTCTCCCTATTATGTAAGTTTTGCTGAAAGCAGGTAGAACTTTTTTTTTTTCAGTACTGGGGATTGAACCCAAAATGTTCACACTGAGCTATATTTCTGGTCTCTTTCTTGCTTTGAGACAGGATTTCATTAAAATGCCCAGGCTGGGCTCAAACTTGCAATCCTCTTGCCTCAGCCTCTGCCAGGTGTCACCACACTTGGTCCAAGGAACTTTGCACACATGCATAAATCCAAGCCCATCTGGAAGTGATTTGTTCAACAGCACTGTAAACACCATTCCACGTCTGATACACATCTGAACAAGAGTCAACTGCCGAAGTACATGTTTTAATTACTAGATGCTTACTAGTTCCTCCATGCACACTGCCTCACGTAACATCACATAGCACCACTAGTTCACAGTCCTTCAAGACAGAGGAATGATTTCAAGGTCCAAGTCAACAGCCACTCCAGTTCAGTGTGAGCTCTTTACCTGGTGTATTCTTCTTGCAACTGGCCAGGATCAGGTGGGAAAAACTTGACAGCGAGTCGAAGTACTGCATTCTTTGGCCCTACGAAACAGAAAATTTTAAGCTTTACAATAAAGTTGTTCTATTTGCATTCGCTCCACGTATTATTACATAACTGAGCTGGCATTTTCTTTTCTTATTTTGGATTTTAGGGAAGGGTCCAGAGGGTGTTCAGAGTCTTACTAGTAGATCGGACTCGCAGTGATCCACCTATTTACAGCCTCCCAACAGCAGGGATTATAGGCGCAGGCTACCACACCCAGTCTCGCCAGTCTCAGCAGGCCCTAGGGGCAGGGCCTACACGGCAGGCCCAAAGATCAGGGATTGAACCCCAGCCCCTGAGCCTGCTTGCAGGTGCTTTAATCTGCTGAGCTATTTGGCTGGCCCTGAGCTGGTACTTTCAAGTGGACTGTTAAAGCAATTTTTTAAAAAAAAAAAATAAGTTACAAGATTTCCTATACGTAGATTTATCAGTGCTAAGTTACAAACACATATATCAAGGAGAAATTTCATATCTTTTACTATTAATAGAGATTATTAAAAGAACCTTTAAAAATAAGTAAAAAAATTATCCATTTAACTTTGTTTTTTTTTTTCGTGGGACCGGGGTTTGAACTCATGACTTAGCACTTGCCAGGCAAGCACTTGCGCCACCAAGCTATCTCCCCAGCCCCTTAAAATTGTTAAATATAGGACTGGGGTTGTAATTTAGTGATACGGTGCTTGCCTGATATGCTTGAAGACTTGAGTTTAAACCCTAGTAATGAGAAAAACAAAAAATTAAAATATATGCCTATTTATATTTCAGGGTAATAAGATAAAGTGAAGGTTTCCATAGGAACAGGGCTGGGGACACAGCTCAGCTGCAGTGCCTTCCTGGTAAGCACAATGTCCTGAGTTCGATTCCTGGTTCCAAAAAGAAAAAAGAAAAAGTGATGTGATATAGCTGGCCTGCATCTTCATGTCATTGAAATTTAATAGTAAGATGACCATGTGATTGTCAACAAAAATAAGAGCTTTCTTTCTTTTTTAAAGAAGAGTTATTTTCATTTTTCTTTCTGTTTGTGTGTTTTTGAGACAGGGTGCTGCTGTGCAGCTCAGGCTGGCCGTGAGCTCACTTTGTAGCCCAGGCGGGTCTCAAGCTTGCAACCATCTTCCTGCCTCAGCCTCCCAAGTGCTGGGCTTACAGGTGTGTGCCACCAGGCCTGGGTTACGAGTTATTTTCTAAAATGCTATGAGAAATTCCCTTAGGTTATCAGTGTGTAACAAATTTACTTTTACATAATCTTTTCTCATCAATTTAGTTCTCAAAAAAAATGGTTGAGCCAACTATACTTAGGCCTTCAGGATGATATAAAACTAGGAAGTATTACAATGTCTTTTTAAATTTTGACTTTAATAAGGAAACTAATAAAAGTGTGCACACAATTCTGCTTATAATTATACATTAATAATTTTATTAAAATACCACTTTTAAGGACCAGAGAGATAGCTCAGTGGTCTCAAGCACATACTTAGGCAACTGCAAGGACCTTGGTTCAATCCCTGGCACATGTTGTGCCAGCCCCACCCCCAGGCCAGGCTGGGCCAGACATAACATACATAAATAAATAAAGCTTAAAATAAATAAAATACTATTTTTAATGGCATCTCAATGTCTTTTCATAACCTAGAAATTGTTTTGCATGTTGATAAAGAATTAAAATATCAAGCAATAAATCCTGTGACTCCTTTTACCTTTGTTTTTTGGGTATTGAACCCAAGATGTCACACACACTAGGCAAGCTGCATACCACTGAGCCACATCCCCAGCAGTTCCAGTGACTTTTAAATTTGAATCAAGTCACCTAGAAGCATCTGTTTTCCCTTCCCAACCAAACTATGGTTAAAACTAAACAGCCAAGTGACTTTCAAGTCCACCCACTGCCACTGTTCACGTCTCTGCCCTTTCACAGAGGGGATGATAAACACAGAGACAACCTACAGTCCAGAATATTCCAGAAGAAGGCAATTTAAATGAACAGAATTTCAAAGAATTAAATATGGAACTTACTTCGTATTTGTTTAATGATAGGTTTCATAGGTTCAAGCCAAATCTAAAGAGGATTTAATAGAAGAGAAAAAAAAACTATTAAATAATTTCTCGCATTAATAAATATGGCATGGAATACAAAGACATTTATAATTAAGAAAAATTTATGACAGGACTTTTTTTTGTGAGACAAGGTCTCACCATGCAGCTCAGGCTGGCCTTGAACTTTGGATGACTCTCCTGCCTCAGCCTCCCTACTGGTACAGGAATATTTTGGCTCCTTTTTATCAAGTTGCATCTTGATAAACTGTCAGGAGAGTCAGCTGTGTAGGAGCACGAAACTGCTGTCAGCCTAAGTGCCCCACGCCTAGTGCACCCAGCCACAGCGACGCAGAGCAAGTCCCAGCAAGGACATGGGCATGTGTGCCAGCACCAGACGCAAGCTTGTAAACAATGACAGAGCAGAGGCCCTGGGAGGCCGGCCGTGCCACAGGGGCAGAGGGCCCTCTCAACCAAGGGGCTCATGTTGGTTTCTTCGCCACAATTACTTCTGTAAATGACTGTTCACAATTACACCTGTGGAACAAAGTGAGCCAGAAAGCAGCCTGTCTGCTCTAGACCATTTCACAATGTTCAAGGGGAGGCTTAGGGGAGGGACCAGAGCTGCCAGGGTCCCTCAGGCAGGCTAGCCTGCCTCAGCCACATGCTGATGGGCACTTTGAGAAGGGAGGACTCCGATTCAGGGTTAGAGTCAAGAGTTCCCTGCAGCTGAAAAGAAAACATTTGAACAGCACAGTTTTGATAAGAATGATGGCCAATTACCAAATTATTTGCTTGCGCCATTACAGTAGGCCCCAAAAGGCTCAGGACCAGGCCCATCGTGAATGTACCACAACACAGCTAAAACCCATTCCCCAAAACAAATCAAAAGCACATACCCAGTAGGACTGGATGTTCTGAAACTCTAGCCCGAAGTAGTCATACTCGATCAGATTTAAATGCTTCCACACCTGTGCCAACAGAACCTGGCCGTCGCACTTGGGCTGTGGGGGAACGGATGAGAGGCAGCGTGAGACAATAACGGCCAGAGCGAGGAGGCGCAGGCACGAGCTCCATCCCTCAAAACACCACTGCTTCACTGTTCCACTTTCTAGTGTCAGGCACTGACACTTAGGAAGTCACAGCAAACTACAGAACGCTGAAACACTTGCGCCTCACATTCTTTGTGCCTTTTTTTTGGTACTGAGAATCAAACTCACAACCTCTTGCTTGCCAGGCAGTTCTGTCACTGAACTATATTCCCAGCCCAGGTTTTTTATGCCACTGGTGGTTGAGCCCAGGGTTTTGCATTGAGCTCCATTCCTAGTCCTCATTTCAAGACAGGATCTCACTAAGTTGCTCAGGCTGGACTCAAATTTCCAATTCTCATGCCTCAGCCTTCCAGAGTGCTGGGTTTACCAGCGTGTGCCACCACATCTGGGTGCTCTTAGTATGTTTTAAGGCACTGGCAAGCAGAAACGCTGACTCGACACCCAGGATGTGGAGGCAGATATATTTAGGTTGAGGGGCACTTTTAGGCTCTGAACTCTAGTGGCCTAGGGCTTATGTGAGATAAGTAAGCAGGAACTACAGAGGCGGAATGGCTTGTCACCTGGGGACTGGTTTATATAGTATGCACACAGTGACCAGGTGTTTCTAAGAGAGAGGAACACCTGGAAGTGGAACCCAAGAACCTTTACCGGTGTGCTAACAGTGAAGAATACTGTGGGGGTGGGGGGGTGGGGGTGCGCATGGCTTTCTGCTACAACAGCTTTAGGCTACAGAACTACTTCTAAGTTTGAGTAATCATCTTACTAAGTAATGTTCATGCCGGCTAGAAAGCTGAGTCACAGTCTCTGTTTACATGGAATCCCAGTGAATGCTTTATTACTGATAATGTTCACATCATCAAGACCATGGACAGTTCAGAAACAAGGCGGGGAAGCTGCTCTCTAATCAGAAGAAACATGAAGTTAGAGCAGAATAAAACAGAGACTATATATTCTGGGAAGAAGTCTTCCCAAGCAGAACAGAAAAGCAGACTGACAGTTTTAGCTGCACAGAAATGGACAAGTTTTGAATAGAAAGACATCTAGTCATCATCCAGAACCACATGGGAAAATAAAATTTATATATCTTCAGTCTTTTTGAATTCAATTAATAAAAATGGTCCACAGATATTAAAAAGCACTACATTCCTCTAATAGGATCAATTAAAGCAGTGAGATTTATTGTTCATTTGTCACAGGATTGGAAGAATGATGACAAAACAGCCAGGGCTCTGGGGACAGTGAAAGTTAATGTGACTTCCTGGGAGATAACTTGCAAGTATTTTTAAAAATGTAAAGCATGTATTTCATTTTCCCCAGGAAGTCCACTTCTGTAACTTTTCCTTACATATATTCTCATAAACTGCACAGAGTTAACTACAAAAGGGGAAATTCGGGGCCAGGGACACAGCTCTGCAGCTTAAGTGCCTGCCCAGCAAGCACCAAGTCCTCGAGTTCGATCTCCGGTATTGCAAAGGGAACTCAGTAAAGGACTGGAAAGCAAGTAACAGATATCTATAATGGAAAATTATGCCGCCCCGAGAAAAACAAAGACCTCTCTGTACTACCATGGAGCAAAGTCCAAAACATACGAGTGAGTGAAAAGAAAACACACGCAATGTACACACTTACACAATAAGTCTGAAGACTGCACCAAATCGCTGACATAACCAGCATCACAACACCAAGCTGAGATCAGGGATGGGCAGGGCTTTCCTATTTCTTCACTTCCATAATTTCTGAATTAGTAGGTTTGACCTCCAGTTATGTTTTAAAGCTACATTAATCAAAACATTATGGTACTGGTATAAAACTACACAGGCAATGGAAAAGAACAGAAACCAGAAATAAACTGGAGCAGAGTAGTCAGCTAATTTTCACCAAGGAGACACCTTAAGTCAACAATGAGCTCTTCAAAAAATGCTAGGGGAGCTGATCTCCACACAAAAAAGAAAAAAACAATCCCCTGAACTAAAACACCACACACAGACATCACCATGAAATAGAGCAAAGACCAAAATATGTGAATTGAAATGGTAACTCTGAAAAGCAAACGTAGAAGAAACACTCCCTGGCATTGGCCTTCCTAACGAGTTTTTGGGTACCATTCTACAATCTCAGGCAACAAAAGCAGAAACAGATCACGAGTGGAACTTATCACATTCAAAAGTTTTTGCATAACAAAGGAAACAGTTCACAGGATGAAAAGGCAGCCTATGCACTGGGAGAAAACAACAGCAAGCCATACATCAGAAAGCGGTTGATACACAAACTACACAAGAACTCTGACACCTTAATAGCAAGAAATTCCCAAAATCAGTGGATCAAAAAAAAAAAAATGGACAGAGGGCTGGGGCTGCAGCTCAGTGCTGGACAGCATACACAAGTCCTGGGCTTGATTCCTAGCACCAGCAGAAAAAAGAATGGCCAAGAAAATTCTGAGAAAGAAAAAGAGGCCTAGATGTATGTAAGAATTAAAATTATTATTATTACTTTTGTTTTTTGAGACAAGGTCTCACTGTATAGTTCAGACTGGTCTTGAACTCACAGGGATCCTCTTGCCTCAGCCTCCCAAGTGCTAGGATTACAGGTGTGTGCTGTCATACCCAACCAAGAATAAAAATTATTTTTTTTTAAACTTTATTTGTTTATGTTATGGCCGGCTCAGCCTGCCCTGGGGGTGGGGCTGGTGCAGCATGTGGTGCCGGGGATCGAACTGGGTCCCTGCAGTTGCCTAGGCTTGCCTAAGCAGGTATTTTAGACCACTGAGCTATCTCGCTGGCCCCAAGAATTAAAATTATTGAAAAAGGTCTTAGTAATTAAGAAATGTGTCAGTGGTAAATGTCTACACAGGCAAATCAATAGAACAAAACAGGAAGAAATACACTCAAATATATAAAATACTGGCATATCTGATAACAATGAGGTTTCACGCCAGGGAGGAAGCCAGATGCGCTGGTGCACACCTGTAACCCCAGCGCTTCAAAAGATGGGGCAGGACTGCTGTGACTTGGAGGCCATCCTGGGCTACACAGTGAGTTCAAGGTCAGCCTAAGCTATACAATGAGATCCTATCTCAAAAAAAATAAAAACAAAATAAAACTATCACTGAGGGAGAGGGAGAAAATGGTAACACTACTACTATGGGGGGGGGGGGGGCGGGGACAGGAAGTACCCTTACTTCATGCTTTACTAAACAGTAAATTTAAAGTAAGTAACAGAGTTAAACAAATACATCTATTGGAAGCACTGCAATGAGCTAACCCTGCTGCTCATTTTCAGTATACTCCAGGAGACAGAAATTCCAGGAAAGGCTTAACAGATTAGACAACACAAGACAGAAACAGAACCCTCCAAAGCAGGGTGTGGTGCTGCCTCACAGGAACCCCGGGCCAAGGCAGGGCAGTCCTGAGTTTAGGGCAGGCTGTGCAGTAGCTAGTTTAAGGCCAGCCCAGACCACACAGTGAGACTCTGCCTCAAAAACCAACAAAACAAAAATATGTGTGCAGAAGCACTGTAAAGTCAAAGACTTCTCCAAAGACAGGAAAAAATTTACAGTATCTATCTCAAAGAGGGTTTCTTTTTTTTTTTTTTTTTTGTGGAACCGGGGATTGAACTCAGGCCCTTGCCTTTGCCAGGCAAGTGCTTATTCTACTAAGCTATCTCCAAAGCCCCTAAAAGAGGTAATTTCTTTACTACTCACTGGACTACAAGGAGCAGCCAGGACAAGGATTTCACACTCAACCCTAACCCGGCAGCGTCCCAGCGGCGGGGCACGTGCAGCTCCCGGGCCACGGCTGCCCCTGTGCATCTTTTCTCCCACCTGCTCATCTCTGTCCTTCACATCAGACAAGAAACACAAAAGGAGAGAAAAACAACAATGGCAGTGTACAGGCTGTTCACAAGCACAGGAACAAAAATTATGTTCAGCACATGAACGCTCACTGCTCATAATTAGAGATACACAAACCCAAACTGCACTGAAATCTTCCTTGTTTTTCTCCCTATCCAACTGGCAAAACTCAGAGTCTGCAAGTACACTGTGGAGAGTGCAGGAGACAGGCACGTTCACAGGGGACTGGTGGGGTACACTGGAAGCTCCAGGGGGCCGGGCCGACATGCTCACTCCCTGCCGTAAGAAGTGGACGTCACCGTCCTAAAAATTTCTCTAATAGAAAGTACTTAACAGGTTAATGTGTTAAATCCTTGTATTAACTACCTATAATGAATGTAATTGTTATGTACTACAAACATGTACTAATAACATTTCTTAAAATCAAAAATGTACTTTTAGGTGCAAAATCATGCATAGGAAGTATCTGTTACAATAATGATTTTAATAACGAAGAGTTAAGCACACTCTAACTGTACCAGTATAGAACCCCCATAAATTCTGGCATAGGTAGACAATGAGATTCTAGGCAGAGTTAAAAAAGAGTAAGTGTGCTCTCCATGTAATAAAATGGAAAAATCTCCATGGTGTACCATTAAGAAAAAAGATACAGGGGACAACAAGATTCAATGTATCAATTATTATGAAGGTACTACTAGTATGTTTTGAAACTATCATATTGTTATTTTTCTATTGAAAATTAAAAATAAAATAAAATTTTAAAAAAAGAAAAAAGATACAGAGGAACGCCACCACGTGTGGGGAGTGTGTGCACATGCAGGTTATGCACACTGCTGGGGAACGTGCAGCAGGGGACCACGTAGGCGCACGTACGTGTATACATGTGGGAGTAGCTGCACATCGGCGTGCCTGTGGAGGGTGTGCGCGCACACCTGTGTAAGGTACATGTCTGTGTGCGTGCAGGTGACGGTGCGGGCTCTCTGCGGAGACCACAATAAACAGAACAGTGGCTGGTTCCAAAGAATAGAACTCTGCCACTCTATGTTCTTCTATGCTTTTTCAGAATCTGTGCCGTGCACATATACATAACCTATATGCATTTTAAAAATAAAAGAGGCTGACCACGATGGGAAGGGCCTTTGCACACGCAAGTGTCATCAAGAAGTGAGGAGTGTGGGAATGGTGAGCAGAGGCTCTCAGAGGGTCCACCAGAAGAGACAGAGCCCCGGCCCTGCCCACGCAGAGGTCCTGGGAATAGAGGACTGTAAAAACAAGGAGCACAGCTCACACACAGACCCTTGGAAAAAGGTCTGGGGCAGGGAGACCAAGACCAGCTCGGAAGATCTGGCAGAAGCAGTGTGAGATGCAGAAGTGTCCACGGATGGGAGCAGTCCTCATCGGCCAATCTGGAGCAAACTACACATCACAGGAAGAAACGGCAGCATGGGTGACGACCCGCTGGGGAGTGCACACTGACACACGTGAATAAACCCAGTCACTGTGCAACTGGCTTCAAAGAAGCTCCGCACTACAGAGAAGCCTGTCAGACGCCTCCTGGATCACCCTGTCAAGGTCTCACCAGATACAGGCCAAGTCTATGCCACCTAGAAGCACACCTCCCGTGCAATCCCTGCCACAGCTGCGTGATCCAGTCCGCTCAGGAGACAGCAAGGGGTCAAAACGAGACTCAGCCAACAAGTAACTCTGCGTCCCATATATTATCAGTCGGCTTGTACTATCAGTCCTGCTACTACAACAATGTATGACATTTTGTTTATAAAAAGTTTTGCTTTGGCTCAGCCAGCCTAAGGATGTGGGCTTCCCTGCTTCTGGCTCAAGACCTTCTAAGGAGGCAGCACATCACGACAGGAGTATGCAACCCAGCAATCAATCTGCTCATAACCAGAAAGCAAAAGGAGTTGAAGAGAAAGGGTCCAGGGTTCCACACCCCCGCCAAGGACATGCTCCCAAGGGTGTAAGGACTTGCGCTAGGCCCCAACACATTCCAATAGTGCCCCCTGGGGACCAGGCTTTTACAAACACACGGACTTCTGGGAGATGTTCACCCTCTAAACCACAGCAGTCTTCTAAAGTGTGAAGGTCCTAAGGTGACAAGCCACAGGAGATGAGAGAATGGAATGTAATAAACACTGCTACTGGGCTTGCCAGGTAGCTCAGTGGACTAAAGCACATGATTCAGCAAACTCACTCAGGCCCCAGGGACTGGGGTTCGATACCCACCCCCACATGGAGCACGAGATCTGCCCTTAGGTCAGCCTGAGCCACCCCTGCTCCCAAAAAAAATCCTTCACAAGTTTTTTGTGCTCACTTCAGCAGCACATATACTACAGCTGGAACGACACAGAGAAGATTAGCATGGCCCCTGCGCAAGAATGAAACACAAATTCACGAAGTGCTCCATATTTTTAGGTGATTAAAAATTGTGTCTATACATCCAGCTCCTGAGGATGTAGCACTCACTACACGACGTACAGGACGTGATCTCTGTGCAGCGTGTCCAAGTCAGCAGACTGATTTTCCTTGAGTGCTTGATGCTATTAATGTCATCTCCATGTAGGGCTGAGATGAACAACTGCTCTGTGTGTAGCTGTGTTGCTTTCAACATGCAACTGCACACAGATGTGCGCCTGGAGGTCCAATCTGGTCCAGGTGACAAGAACGGTAGCCCTGTGAGTTAAGTGCTGCTCTCACTCATTCTTTATGCTGGAACATTTTCTCCCCATGGAATGTAAGTAAAACTTAAACGTCTGTCACCAATAAATGGAAATACTAAAAATAAATAAACACTGCTACTGGGGTGCCGGGGAATGGACACAGGGCCAGAGCTAGACCACAGGAATGGTTCCATGCTAACATCTGGCAGCCACCCGAGGAAGGATCGTCCTTCTCTGCAAGAACTATTCCTGAAGTACAGGAGGGTGTCAGGCCACAGTGGTGGCCACTCATAAAACAGTGCAGGAAAAGAAAAGTTCTTGGCTATTTTGTAGTTTTTTGAGATTGTTGTAAGATCCTGAGTTCAACTTCTGATACAGAACGGACGGGAGCGGAGGGGAGAGGAGAGAAGAGGAGGAGAGGGGAGGGGAGGGGAG
>PVKN010000977.1:0-59303 GCA_004027915.1 Capromys pilorides | reverse complement strand
TCACAGTGACCTGTTCATATTCACAGTATGTATCTAGTGTCTCATCCTCATTTTAACATTAGTAACCATTAGTCCATGTTTCCTTTTCCATTGGTTTTATGCTAGGTTAGGTTGATGAATGAGCAGCTAATTATCAGTGAGCAAACTATGGACAAATGGAGACTAATTTCTTTGAATGCCTTTATACTATAGTGAACACTGTTGTGGTCTGAAAAACAGGCTCGTCTGTGTTTCTGAAATAAAAGTCAAAGCTTTCATCTAACTGCCTTTTTCCTTATAAAAGTATGATAAGCTTGAGGAAAGAGACTGCATGACATTTCCCACGTAAAATGAAGGTCCAGTGCCTCTCTCCTGGGGTGATCCAGGAACTGTGGCCACTGGGTCACATCAACTCTCATTGCTTTGAAACATGGAGTTGATTGTGGATTAGTTACCAAAGTGCACTGTTCATGTTTGACCTGGCTCACTCCACCATCAGATGAATCTAACCACTCCTGGTGTACAAGGTCACTGCTGAGGGCGGTCCTGTCTGTACTTCAGACCTCTTGATAGTTGCTGTGGCTGGAGCTTCCCATTGGTGGCACCATTTCAAAGCTAGGGAGTAGGAGGTACTGTCATCTGCTCAGAAGGACGCTGACATGCAGGTCTGCTCTGTGACTTGATTTTCCCTCTTTCACATTTGAAAGGTTGCCCGAGGGTTAGGTCTATGGTAGACTTTCCTTTCTAATGGAGTGGTGTTGGAAGGAAAAAAATGAGGGTGAAGGAGGAGTGAAGACAGATGGCCAGAGGGCAGCTTCAATCCTCAGAAACCAAGCACTGGGATGATCTGGCTCAAAGAGTGAAAAAGTAGGGTGGGTTTTTGCAGCCAAGTCATTTTGGTTTGAAACTAATATATTCATTGATTTATATTAATTACATCAAACAGTGTTTTTAAAAAGAAATAATGAAGTATTATTAAGGTTGTTATTAACGTACACCCAAGACTTTGTTTTGTTTTAACGTTACATGTGAATCTTCTTTCATCTTTGCGCACCAAAAACTTTGTTTTGTTTCAAAAGTTAGTTGTGAATATCCTTTCATCTTTTTGCTTGTTGAAATTATTTTTATGACGTCAGTTATATGCACATTTATATTTGGACTTGGGGAAAAGATGATGGAAATGCAGTAGGCCTTTTAGAGTTTTAAAATGCCGGAATACTATACCTGCTGCCCCCTGGTGGCGGCCTATTGGACACTACGGGTCAGAGGCTAGACTTGCGGAGAGCTCATCCAGGTTAACTGCCCTGGCCCTGGACCCAAGAGCCGGCTGAGAGCTAGGATCTACCGATCCTTCTGTGTCCCTGTGAGTCTCACTCTTCTAGATTCCTCACTTCAGTGCAATTATGCCATATTTGCCCCTCTGCAACCAGCTTAGTTCATGCAGCAGAATGTTCTTGAGGCTCATCTATATTTGGCAGAAGTTCCTATACTGCTGCTAGGACCATGAGGATGCTGTGTCATTGCTAGTGTACAATTTTTATTAGTGCAGAAAAAGATTTAAACAAAATGTTTTTCTGGGCATAGAAAATTAAATTTCATTAAAAACAAAACAAAATAACAATAACAAACCCCACCATGCCAGATAATTAGCATTTGGATTTTGATATTGTTGAGTAAGATAAAAGCGATTGACATTCATCAGCCATAGTCATATGCCAGGTGCTATCATTGGTCCTATCGTGCAATTTCCCTCCTCTCAGAAGGCTGCTAACAGGCATTTGTCTCAGCTATGGGCCAGAATTGCTGTGTATTACCTTGATATGGCAGAGCTTGAGGGAGGTTTTGTTTGCCCCATTTTTCAGTGCTGTGGTCAATTTCAGAGAGCGAAAATACCTCAAACATGAGCACCCAGCAGAAAAGGTGCAAGGCTTACCTGCCTGTGGAGTGAGGTACATCTATCTTGAAAGTGTTCTTGTGCATACACCACAAAGCTCTGCTACCAGGAATCACACCAAAGAGGTGTGACCTAAGGCTGTTACAGTATCATGAAATTGCACTGCTATTACAGTTTATAAATAGAAAAACTTCATAATACCTGTGCGTTCGTAGCAGTGCTTTCCATCATGCTTGCTGAGAACAGGATTGATTTATATGGATTCCTCTGAGATGTACTGCCAAGACTACTGGGGCATTTTGCAGAATAAATCTCCCCACTTCTACAGGGTGGTTCTTGATCTCTGAGCTTACCTCCCATTATTATATTTTCCCCTTTCCTCTTTCCTTCCCTTAGGCTTATGGTTCTTGCAAAGGGAACAATATCATGTAGGACACATTTTATAATGGTAGTTTATGAGGAATCACCAAGAATCATATACAAATGCAGGAAATCTGTCCACACACTAAATACTAAGAAATCCAGCTGAGGGCCTGGATCCTACTTCATAGATCTCTGCTAGAAAGGCTCAGAGGTCAGTGGTGGAAGCTAGAAAGTCTGTGCCAGCAGGATGAAGGATCTGTGCCTGCAGGCTGCGGAATATGAATTGGAGCCAGAAAGCAATGCTCCAGGTAAGCACCAAAGCTGCCCTAAAAGTATCATAGCCATCCTTAGCAACAGTGAGGTCCTGAGCTTTTCCAGCAATGAGGAAAGCTGAGTTTCCATCAGGAAAGACAACGTAACAAGCTTCTCCATGAGGCTGAGCAGTACACCATCTTTCCCTCTGGATCTTTCCCTCTGGAGCTAGGAAGCAGTGCTCAAGATGAGATCCAGAGCTCCTTCAGAGTTCATCAGGAAAGCCAGTGTGATAAGGTCCACCAGCAGAACAGCCCAAGAGAACTATCGGCTTCCAACAGCTCCTCCAAACAGCATCCCTAACAGCGTTCCAACAGCGTCTCCTGTTCTGCCTTTTACGTTGCTGGCAGCAACCCTCAGGTGGGCCTCCCATACCCAGCACCATGCTAGTTTGATTCAGCTGGGAGTAATAAGTTGACCACCTGTTAGAAATCCACTACAGCTTGGCTTGTGCTTTGCACCTTCTAACTACATAGTGTGTGGGGCTGGAGCACAGAGCTGCTCTGGTACTGGATTTTCTCATAGGTGAAAGCTGCAAATGGTGCCAGCAGGGGTTAGGTGGCATCCTTGGAGACTCAGCAAGCTCTAGGGGACCCAGCATAGCATTTTCTCACAATCATCATAGTGGAGCAGAGAAGTAGTGATACATTGTCTGAGATCCATTTAAGCCTCTGTAAAGTTCCCAGTACCTCAGAGTCACTTTCCTTGAGGCTTCAGAAACCCTGAAATGGGCAAGGATGCAGACTGCTTCTGGAGAGTGGTTTGAGGTCTTCAGGAACCCTTGAGCACAGATCTTGGCTCCTTAACACAAGACATGGGAGAGGCAGATGGTGGTAGCTGCCACCAGGTATCCATTCTCTCTTCATTCAGATCCAGATTTATGGATCTGAGAGGCACCAGAAAGAGCCTGCTTTGATGGAACACAGGGCCCTGGTTCCTTATCCTGCCCTTCCTTGCTGCTTTAAATGTAAAATGTCACTGAATTTCAGCAGCCACATTCTCTACTTGGGAACTTGAGGACAGGGGCCAACAGGTCGCAATGAGACAGGAGGAGCCTGATGTGTGTGCACAAGTGACCACAGTTCCTCCCATGCCTTACCCATCCCCGTGCAGGCAGGCTTTGTAGCTCCTCTCACAAAGACAAAAAGTCCGTAACTTTCCCTGATTTGGGGAGCCCAAGCCTGGGCTTTGCAAGAGAGTTATCCTTTTGTGGAGATGCAAAGTCTAAGCAGGATGTTCTGAGGTTGCTGAGGTTGGAAGTGGGTCGCACATTAACTCATTTCAAAAGCAAGTTAACTGCAGTAAAGCTAATGGGAACTGGGCTTCCTACTGCTGTAGGGAGTTGAGTTATGGATACAGAAATGTAGCAAGTGAGTGTGGAGTAGGATTAGTATATTGGTGTAAACTCCTAGTTTTCAGTACGGTATTATAGATGTAATTATAGGTGGAAATACGTATATGTATAATTGTGATACAGTGTATTTCTCTGAGGCAGAGGAGGTTAGACATACCTCAGTAGCAGTGAGCACACCTCACATTGGATCTTGGCTTTCTAAGTGCCATTTTCCACTAAGTAGAACAAAGGTTTCTGGGAGGATGACTGATCCCAGAGGTGTGGCATGAAAACCTAAGGTAAAACTAGAGCATTTTGAGGCAAAAAGTAAGAGAAGTGCCAGCATGAGGGGTGTCTGTCAAAACTGAGACAATCTGAGTATTGAAAGAAGTGACGATAGCATTGGGTATAATAGAAAACCATAGATCCTCACAGATAGGAAGGAGGAAATGAACCAGAGGCAAGTTTGATAGCAGGTATTTGTGGAGTCGTGAAGGACCTCTTCACTAAGTATCAGCCATAAGAGGGGAAAGACAGACGTCTGTAATGGAACAGTTGGAAACAGGGTGTCGCATGATAGAGTAAGAGTGCATAGCCTGATTCCAACCAGGAGACAGCCTCAGATGAAACCAAACTGTGGGACAGTCAATGAAAGAAAAGGCCAGAAAATCTCTAAAAAGATTACAAATCAAAGAAAGACTGAGGAATTGTTCCTCAGAACCGGAGTTTTGCCCTGTGTCCTTGTGCTGTGAAGATACTGCTAAACAGTTGACAGAACTTGCAAGAGGCCAGTGCAGCAGTGTTGTAATGCAGCTTGCTGCCCAGGGCTGTTAGATGAGCAGTGTCCATGGTGAAAATGGACGTTAACATGTTCAGGGCAGAGGCCTTCAGGCTGGTAGTTTGCAAATGGCTCCTTTCTCAGTAGACATTTACAGCATGCCCACCACAGCCCAGGTTCTGTGGTTGAGAGTTGAACACAAGTGACTGGTGCCCAAGCCCTCTGTCACCTGGGGAGACAGACCATGGGTACTGACAAGGGACACAAGGGTGCACTGTTCTGGGAGCAGTGGATTCAGTGGGATAGTGTTTGATGTGAGCTGGAAACCCTGAAGACTACGAGGATCTTACAATGCAGGATGTGGAGGAAAGAAGAGCAGAGGGTTCTAAGGAGAGCAGCGGTCTTGTGAGCAGAATGGATAGACTGCTACAGAACAGTGTGAGCCCAGATGTGACCAGAGAGAGTATGAGCTGACATATAACTGGCCTTTGTGACTTGCATGGGGAAATTTGGACCCAGCCTTCCTGAATTTGTTGTCTACTGCTAAGCAACAAATTACTCCCAGGATTAATGGTTGTGAACAACCAACGTTACCCACAATTCTGTGGGTCTGGATTTAAGAGCTTCTTAGCTGATGACTGTGGCCTAAAGTCTCTCACAGCTGCACTCAGGGTACTGGCCAAGATGTGGTATTCTCCAGGCTTGATTGGATGGCTCTTGACCCACATTACAGTTGGCAGTCCTGGGGTCCATACCAGCTGTGGAGACCTCAGTTTCTCTCCATATGGGCATCTCCATACAGAGGCCACCAGATGGCAGCAGGCTTCCTCAAAGCCCAGGATCTCAAAGAGAAAGCATAGTGCTTGCAAGAGAAGCCTTGGTCTTTTTATAACCTAACCCTAGAAGTAACATCCTGGCACTTCCTGTGTATTGTGTTTGTTTGAAGTGAGCCACTAAACCTAGCCTAGGCTCTTCAAGGGCAAAAACTGTCTGACAGGAATGCCAGGGCCAGGCTTGTCAGGGTCATCTGAGTAGTTGCCCACCAGAACCCCTGAGCCAGGAACAGATGGAGGCATTGTCTTACACACATCCTGGAGAGATCCCTGGCCACTGTGAGGCACAGTGGACGTATGCTAGTGAGATGGTCACCAAGATAGAAGTAAATGTGTCTGGAGCAGCCTGCAGGGTAGGGAATGAGAGGGACACCAGGCAGTGTGAGTGCCCCTCAGGGTACTCAGCCATAGGGAGGCGTCATCTTCAGAGTCTTCTTTTGACAAGAGTACAGTTTAAAAAAACATGGACCACTGGCTCCTTTATTATTACCAATCATTTTGAGAACTGGTTTGTAGACTTCAGTGGTTAGAAGCCACCTTCTGCAGAGAGGGTTTCAAGATCCCTTTGCTGCCTGGATTCTAGTACCTTTCCAAACAAATTGTCTAGTTCTGAAACAGCAGGGCTGTCATCTTTGTAAGCTCTGCCATGACTGTCATTAGTTAAGTACACAAATGAAAACTGTGAACACTGGCAGGGAGGTTCCTGGACTAGCCTTTAAAATTCTGGCTAGTGCCTCATGCAAGTCTACGCCCTGATCTTTGATCATAATGTCTAAAGGACTACAGTATTTCTTGCCTTCCAAAATCTTTTTTGAATTTCAAATTGAATACAAATTACCTTACAGAACGAAGCTAACGTTGGGATTTTGGATTTTTCATTTTAGCCTTGTGATCACCAAGACAGTGTGGACAAGAAAAACTGAATTTGGGAAGTGGAAAAATGCATACGACAGGCAACAGGGTTACAGAATTGGGGACAGGGAGGCCAGCAGGCTACCGCTTATGAAATAGTGTAGAGAGAGAAAGTATTTCAGATTTCTCTTGCCCCTGTCTTCTCCTTACAGCATTATATTCAGAATTAGAAATAAACATAACAAATGTGTTTTGCCAAGAACAGCTGCCACCTGGGGTGTGGTCTAGACAATGCAACTTGGACCCCTGTGCCCCGTTTCCCCAGTGGCCCAGCTGTCACTAGACACCACCAGCTCAGGTGCTCAGAGCCATGTCCTGTGTTAGGATGGTAGCACCAGCTATTGAAAGGAAAAAAATGTATTATATTTCTTGCTTTTAAATGGTCACCCTTGTGGCTTAATATTTATGTTTCAGCAGTTGACCTTGAATCAGAAGAGTAAAACATAATCTTAAAATGTGTCCTCAGCATTATTGCTTTGTTACATAAAATAATAGCAAATTGAAAGGACTAACATGTACTAACCTAGTCTGAGTTTTTTGCATTTATTTTCATGTGCTTTGTGTAACTTAGGATACTTGGCATTTTTTCTTTTAAAGTTAAAGATTTATACAAATGTTAAATCTCAGTCTTTGGAAACTTTGCTCTTTTGGTTAGTTGTACTTTGCACATAGATGTAGTTAAGCCAGGTATGGTGCATGCCTGTGGTACAGCACTCTGGGAGGCTGGACCAAAAGTCTAGGTGACTTAGCAAGACCTTGTTTCAAAGTTAAAAAATTTTTAAAGGCCTGGAGATGTGGCTGTGTAAAACTGAAGCTTATTCACAAGCACAGACAAGGAGATGTGGCTGCAGCTGGACTTAGCCGGACTTATTTTGACAGAATGCCTAGGGGCTCTGTGGAGGGCCATGGAAGCAGTGACCAGGGCTCTCACAGTGACTTCTGCCTCCCTTTGGTCATCTGAGCTGGAGGCTGGCAAATGAGGGTTTCTGTCTCCATCTCAGTGCCACAGAAAGCCAGGTGATACTAAGCAAGGGCAGCCAAGGGCACTGCCAGTCTGGTCCTTGTGACTGCCTCTCCGCACATGGCCTATGAAGGCCAGGCCCCACAACTCTGTGTCCCTTGGCTTCTCTGAGTAGGGACCTCAGGGGTGAGGGGGGAGCAGAATTTTTTTATATCTGCTGGCTTCTTTCATCCAAAGCAGCTCCACTTGCGAGGCCTGCATGTGCCAGGCACTTGTACCTCCTCAGGCATGCCCGCCCCACCTCTGGCAATTGGACAGAAGGACACTCACAAGCCCAGGCAGGTGCCTTCTGAGCTGGGAGCAATTGCTGCCCAAAGGGCTTCTCTGAGGGCATTGCTTGGCTGGTTGCAGACCACGCCTCTGCCTGCACTGCATAGTTTCCATGTCTCACCACTACAGCATTAATAGCAACAGCCAAGCCGAGGCCCCCATGTCTCAGAGGCCCCCATGATGGCAAAACCCAGTGGGGTGGGTCCCAGGCAAGAGCAGGAGACTCCTGCCCACGTGTGTCCTGAACCTGCAGTGGGAGTCATGCTGCAGGGCAGGTGGAGACTTTGCTCCTACCAGAAGACTGCGCTGAGAGGTAATTTAAAACAAAGGTCAAGGTGCTTTGTAGATAATAGTGAAGTCTTAAAAAGGAATACAACAGAAATACCAAAGCTGAGATGCTGAGGTGTCCAGAGTGCAAATGTGTGACAAGACCTAGCAAGCATAGCTAGAGCTTATTACCTGGGCATGGGCACAGAACCAGAGGTCTCCAGAAAAGGCAAGAGGCGAGAAGAGTCTGGGTACTGGCTGTGGGGAGCAGGCACCATGATGGAAGGACAGCCCTTCACAGGCCCTGGAGGAGAGGGGAGCAGTTTCGACTGTTGGCCATTCTGGATTTCAAAAGTTCTGACCCATTTTGCCACACATCAGTCTCATTAGATCACCTGCCCTGATTCCTAGAAAATCACTCCATAGTGCTTTAGGACACTGTGTCCCAGGGATACATTCACAAAAAAACCTTGGCCAAAAATCCCAGGAGACAAAGATAGCTTATGTGAAGAAATGGAAATATCTAGCACAGCCCCAGGGGCAGCCGTGGGATCTCTGGGTCAGGTGATGATAGTGCCCAGCCAAGGGTCCAGTGGTGTAAACAATAGAAGTGTCTCGCAGCCAGCAGTGTGTGCCAGGTCTGAGCTGCTCAAGCCAGTGCCCCTGGCCCTCAGGGCTTCCCGGATAGCTAGGGTGGAGAGAGGCAGTGCAGCTCAGGTGGGTCAGCTGGGCTAAGACTGGGCTGTGAGTTCATGGATCTGGAAACACTACAGTTAAGCCCTGCTAAGGAAAAAGCTAAGAAAGAACTTAAAAAGCTGTGGTGTTCACAGTGGAGGAAAGAGAGGGAAGAGAAACAGTTTGGCCAGGAGTATCAGACTGCTGCTTACAGAGCCCAGTGGCATCCATATGTGGTGAAGAAAAGGACTTTGTTTAAATCCAGGTGTTGGTAGGCAGTTTTCCACCCTTTGAAAAGATGGCTATCTTGATTTACATACAATAGACATACTCCTAGACTATGTAAAGTTTGATGTTCTTTTCTAAGTTCATCATATCTGACAAAACTAGATACACTAGCCATGACAGATACCAGCTGAAGATCAGGGCAGCACCATCATTTCGCCTTTCCCTTGGCCGCTGTATACTCAACCTCTGCTCTTTGTCCAGCCCTGTGACCACTGCTGTGTTCTGTCCTGTACCCATTCTTACTGTGTCAGTGTGTCTTGGGTGTTAATGCATTCTCCAGTTCGTGAACATTTAGGCTGATTATAGCTGTTGGCTTTTATGAACAGAACTGCTTTAAACATTCAGGCACAGCTCTTTATGTGCATATCATCAGCTTGTTTATCTTCTGTACATTACCAAGAGTGAGCTTGTGGTTTGTATTACCTGTTTAATTCTGTCAGACATTGTCAAAGCATTTCCAGAAGTTGCTGTACCCTCTTACATTCGCACAAGCCATGTATAAGTTTCAGTTAACACTGTGTTCTTTGCCAACACTTGATCCTAATAATCTTTTTGGTTTTATCAGTTCTAGTGAAGATATAATGACATCCCACTGTGGTTTCTGTATTAGTTCCTAGTAACTAATGATAGTGAACATCTTTTTATGTGTCCTTGGTAAAGTATCTGTTTAAATCTTTGGCCATTAAAAAAATTCTATTAGTTTATGTTTGTGATACATAATACTGTAATTACATTTGTTGTAGGAAAATGTTTGCTCACCACTTAGACTTTTCATTAGCTGTAGGTTTTTCATAAATATCTTTTATCAGACTGAGGAAGTCCTCTTCTAGTCCCACTTTGCTGAGAATTTTTATGAATTTGTTGAATTTTGTCAAATCCTTGTTTTTTGTCTATGGAGATCATCTTTGTGTTCTACTTTGATCTGTTTCTATGGGGAGTTATTGATTCATTTTAATGTTAACTACCTTGTGTTTCTTAGCAGAACCATTTCTTATTACCAACATGTTATCCTTTTTATATATTGATGAATTTGCTTTGCTAGTATTTGTTCAAGACTTGAATTTGTATTATTGATAGGGATCTAAAATTTTCTATCAGTATATTCATTTGGTTTGGTATGGTAATATTGGCCTCATAAATGGGATTGAGAGTGTTCCCCCTCTTATCATTCCTGGAAAGGTTTGATTAATACTGTTATCATTTCATTTTTAATGTTTGGTAGAGTTCACCAATGGAGCCAGTTACGTCTATACAAATATTTTAAACTCTGAGAGAAAGGAGATGAATAGTGTAATGGCTTGTGTCTAGATGTCCTCCCCAAAGTGATCAGGTGAGGCTTTTCATAGGTAGCTGGATCTAGAGTATGTGATGCAGGGATCAAGGGTGTGTGATTTCTAAATCAGCTACCTAGTGGTCTGGCATAGTTCTGGGTGTGGATAATGAGAAAGTCCACCCCAGGTGAGAGTGCTCCCTACCCTGAGTGTGTAGGCTGGGTAGAATATAAGGGATAGAAAGAGGGCTGCTTTCAGCAGTTGCTGCTGCTTCCCTACTTTGCAATATGCTGTCTTTTGCCTGCCATGAACTATATCTCCTCTGATGCCCCTCTGCCATGCCATACTATCTTGGAGCCAGCCAGCTGTGGACTGAAGGCTCTGCAAATTGTGAGCTACAATAAGCCTTTCCTGCTTTAACTTTGGGTGGTGTCAGGTAATTTCTCTCAGTGAGAAAGGTAACTAAGAAAGATTTCATACCAGAGAAGTGAGGGTATTGATATTTCTGCCTGATCATGTGGACCAAGAGCCTTTGGAACTGGCTTATAGGAAGAGCTTGTAAAGGTTTTGAGATGCTGGTTGAAGAAACAGCCCTGGAATCCTTTATGCCGTACTTACGGTAGATTCTGGTTGTACCCCAAAAGACCAGAATGCTGATGGAAATATAGAAAGTAAAGTCCAAGGTCAGGAAATTTCTACTGTGAAGGACCGCATTGGCTGTTGGACTTCAAATCATGTTTGTTTTGTTTTGGCAGAAAGTTTGTCTGCATTTTGATTATGTCCAGAGACTTTGCTTTAGACTGAGATTAAAGATGGCAGACAAGGGCTGGCCAGATAGTTTAGCAGATTAAAACACCTGCTTAGGCAGACTCAGGGACTCGGATTTGATCCCCACCATGCCATACCAGCCCCACCCCTGGGGCATCCTGAGACTAGTGATTGAGACTAGGCATGGTGGAGCTCACCTGTAAGCCCAGCGCTTGAGGGGCTGAAAAGAGGAAGATCACTATGAGTCTGATATGTGTAGTGAGACCCTGTACTAAATACATTACAAATAAATAAATAAATAAATAAATAAATAAATAAATAAATAAATAAATGGTAGACAAATTAATCTTGTAGAAAAAATTCAAGGCAGTCTAATGTCAAGCAGTGGCATGGCTACTGTTGCAGTTTTCAGCCAGATCTATGTTGAGAACCAAGAGCGAAGAATCCAGCAGGATGATTTAAAATGTTCTGAGTCTGGCCAACAAGGAAGCTCCAATGAAGTTGCAGACTTCAAAGGTGGAGCAGGACAGCTTAAATGCTTAAAGGAACAGGACAATAGAAAAGATGACACGAGGACATCAAAAGCACCAGCAGACCCCAGCCTTTGCAGCCTCAGAGTTGTAAAGACCAAAGACTTTGCTTTCAGAAGAGATCCCAGAGCACCATTTTCCACAGTGATGGTGGCCTAGAGTCCATTCCTCTGGATTGGTTCACAGTGCTTAGGGGTGCCCTTGATCCCTACAGACAAGAGGAAAGGCAGCCTGGCTACTGCTCCAGCTGGTGGCTGACTCTGGTGTCACACATGTGGTGTTGATTTTAGCTGCATGCAAAATGTAAGAGTTGTGGGCTTAGGAAAGCTTCCACCCAGATTTCAGAAGGCCTAGAAGGCCAGGCAGTAGACTCCTTCGAGGGCAGTGTGTGAACCTGTAGTGTGAAGCTAAAGGTGCAGTAGAGGCCCCAGAAGTTTGGAGAGGCCAGGAACATAGATTGCCTGAGGAAAATTGCAAGAAGTGAGTAGAGCCAGTCAAGAGGCTGTGAGAGCTGCAACCACGGCAGTGGTAGAGGGACAAAGCCACCTAAGCCATTTGGGGTTTATATCTTGCTCCAGATCGCTCCAGATGCTGGATGTGGAACACAGGGACTTAATGCTTGCCTTGCTGGGTCTTGTACTTGTCTGATCCTGTTCCTTTCTGTTCCTCCTATCTGTACCTTTTGGAATGGTAATGTTTAACTTGTGCCATTACATATTGGAAATGTTTAACTTTCATTTGTACATAGTTAAGAGTTTGCCTTAAATTGGGTGTGTTAGTGCCTGCATATGATCTCAGCACTCAGCAGGCTGAGCCAGGATTGCCAGGATTGCTGAGCTCAAGGCCAGCTTGGGCTACATAGTGAATTCAGTGATGAAACCATTTGGACTTGGTCAACTCTTAAAGATAGACTGAATGCCTTCTACATAAAGGAATACAAGTGAGTCTTTTAGTGGCCAGGGGTGGAATGCTATGGCTTATGTCTAGATGTCCCCAGAGCCTCATGAGGTCGTAGGGCTTTTCCAAGGTGGCATGTGTAATGCTGGGATCAAGGGTGTTTGATTACTAAATTAGTCCACTGGTTGTCATGGCTTAGTTCTAGATATGGATAATAGGAAAGTCTACTCTGAGTGTGTGTCACCACCTAAAGGGCAGGCAGCCTGGAAGGGGTAAAGGGGAGAAGTGGGCTCTTCTGCTGCTTCTTTGCTACTTTGCTCCTTCCTACCTTCTGCCCACCACCACCCTTTCTGCCTTGGGATTCCCCTCTACCACACTACCCTGCCTTAGAGTCAGCCGGCTGTGGACTGAAACCTCTACATGAGCTAAAATAAAACTTTCCCTTTTTAATTGTGGGTGTTGGCACTGAGAACAATAATTAAGACAAGTAGACACAGGGATGTTCATGTTATCTGTTCTTTCAGAGTGGGCTGTGGAATTCTGTGCCTCTGTTCATTTATTCTTTTATCATCCTTTTGCTGTTTGTAAGACATACAGTGATTGTCCCCTTCTGGAATTCTTCTAGGGATGTGGTCTTCTCTCTTGTGCTATTGTTCTCTCTCATCTATTAGAACAGAGAAAGTGGCCAGGTACATGGCACACACTTGTAATCCCAACTACTCAGGGCAACTTAGCAAGACTTATGTCTCAAAGTAAAACATAAAAAGGGCTAGGGATTTAGTCAGTGCAAGGTGCTGTTTTCAACTCCTAGTACTACCAGGAAAACAAAAATTAGCACAGTGGTTCCTATATGTCTATCACCCAGACTCAATATTTTGCCATACATCATCAGCTCGCCCTTTGAATTGCTGAAGTATTTTAAAGGAAGTCTCATGTGTTATGACATTACTCTAACCCTAGTACGATTTATATATCCATATGTATCTCTAAAATGTAGGTATATTTTCTTACAAATTCAGAGTATCATTATCCACTGTAAAAAAGCTAAAATGATTCCTTGGTACCATCTTTTGCCTAGATATATTATCTCCAAAATGTCATTTTATAGTGGGCATGTTCAGATCAGAATCCACGCCAGGTGCACACAAGATCTGTGGTGTTCTGCGTTTCCAGACTCTTGCTTCTTGTCCATGAATACAGAAATCAGTCACTTCTCCTGTGAGTCCCCACCGGCCTCTGGTTGATGCCACTTCACTCTTAGGAATGACAGGGTCAGGGAGTGTGGCCTGGGGTTGCACCTGCGTATCATGAGACTGGGTGTCCACTGGGCGCTCCCTTAGTTTCGACGTCCTCAGTATCTATGGCTCATGCAGCATGCTCACAGTCTACACTGCTGTTTCTGTGTGTGTATCTAGACTTTTTTTTTTTTTTTTGCGGAACCAGGGTTCGAACTCAAGGCCTTGCACTTGCCAGGCAGGCACTTGTGCCACAGAGCTATCTCCCCAGCCCCTGTGTGTCTAGAGTTGAATATCTGTTTTTCAAAAATGTGTTGTACTTTAGAAAAATGTATAGCCTTCATGGCCTTTGGCCCTTCCCTGTCTTTCTTTTCCTCTGGCTGGCACCCATTGCCTAAATTCCAGCAGCCATTAAGCCTTGTGTGGCTGTCTCTGAGTGCCCACTAGCTTCTCCTGTCCTGTGCTGTCAGGTAGATGGTTGGTGCTGCCTGCAGTCACTGTCATGTGCTGGGGGCCAAGAGGATGGTACTCAGTTGACTGTTGATGGGCATCTGGGTGCTGCTTGCTCTGGGCTGGTGTATTCTTTACCTAAGCCTGGGGAGTCCATGTTCACACTTGTGTTGGGTGTTGGGCATCTCCTGGGAGTGGAATTGTGAGTCCTCTGTGGGCTGGCTCAGCTACCACATGCCCTGCCACACAGTGGTTGCACTAACTTAGAAGTCTGAATGGTACTATGTCACCTCCTAGGTGCAGTACCCTTTGTCGTCTCCTGTCGCCCCCATGGCCCTACCATCCTGTCCCAGTGGCAGCAGCCTGTGGTGTACCATCTTCGGAGGCAGCATACCACCCCTTCCTGCCCTCTCCTCTCCCTGCTCTCTCTCCCCCTGCTCCTGTCCCCCAGCCTGCATCCTGTGCTACTCACTCAGCCATCCTTTCCTGCAGGACACTTGGTTCCCTGGATCCCAAGTGTATCTCACTGTCCCAGGAGTCATGTGATCATCTGCCTGCCGCATGTCTCCTGCTGCATTACCCCACAGCTGTGAATCCATCGTGTCACCACAGGGCTGGATCTGTAGGTCCAGGTCCAGTGCCTGAATGAGTGAGTGGAGCAGTATTCAGCATGTAAGATGGGCAGGCGACACAGAATCCTGATACAGGCCACTGTCCGTGACAGCCAAGGCCTGGGCTGGGCCCAGCACACAGCAGGGATGTACTGGGCTGAGAATGGCTTCTTCCTTCCCCTCACTTTGCCATTTCAGTGTGTTAGTGTTTGCGCTGAGGAGTAGTGGAACCTCTGTATTTCCCCAGCTGAGCATGTATGGGGGGAAGGTGTGCAGATCTGAGTAGGCCTTGACCATGATCCTAGCCACCATGTGGATTTGCTGTGCTGGTGAGGGGCTAGAGTGACCAGGGCACCACCTGATGGCTGCCCACAGGCAGCCTGCTTTCCCCTCTGTCAGGGCGCACACTGGCTCAGCATTCACCCAGCTCCCTCAGTCTTTGGGAGAGACCTGTGTCGAGCTTCTCTGCATGTGGAGCAAGGTCTGCCCTGGCAGGGCTGGGAGCTGAGGGCAGCAGGCTGGGTGGCAGGATGCCCATTCTTCTCCATGTCTCACTATCCTGACCTGCAGGAAACACACACCTGTGCCTAGACAGCTGCCTCTACTTCAGGTCCAGGAGAAGGAGGAAGGCAGAGAGAAACTCCTCCTGAGAATATGTAAAGCCAGCTTTCTATTACAACATTGCCAGGCCAGATGTGGTAGTGCACACCTGTAATCCCTGTGTTTGGGAGGTTGAAGCAGGAGCATGTTGAGTTCAAGACCAGTCTGGGCAACATAGTGAGAGCCTACCTGGTAGGGGGAGGGAGGCCAAGTATGCATGGAATTTGAAGGAAAAACACAAAACTTTGCAAAGATCAGGCCAGCCTCTGCAGATGCCTGTGCCCTCCCATCCCCTCTGCCACCTCCTCTCTCCCATGCATGCTGAATCTCAGAGCTGGGGGTCCTTGATTTCTGGGGACCCAGTCAGAGGACCCATCAGGAGCTGAACGTTGTAAGGGGCTTCAGCCAGGATTCTGGTGAGCCCTTTGATGTGGTGTGGTGTGGTGTGTCTCACTTCCATCACAGGGCATCATGGTGCAGAAAGGGTTATTAAACAGGAGAATCACTCCGCATCATGGGCAGGGGTTGCGATTCTGTGTGGTCTGGGAGGTGTCCTCAAAATAGGAGATCTGGGCTATGCTCCTCCTTGGGCTGGCCTCCCATCTGCTGCCTGGGTTAGAACCCAAGTTTCAAAGCTGTTTCCTAGAAGATGCAGGTGAAAAGCACAGCCTCAATTTATAAGCTTGTAAGACTCCTGGGATTTTGTTTTTGCAGTTTGCGGGAAGGGAGAAAAGCATTGTAATCTTGTGTAACATTGTGTCCCAAAATGTAACACAGTTTCCTGGTCTTCTTACCTATCTGTATTCTTCTCTCCTGCCTGGGGCCTCTGGGGTCATTAGAGGACAGAGGTGATGCCTGCATAGCCAGCCTGGTGTGGGAACGGGTGGCAGGCTCCTCTGGGCGCTGCGGGCTGCTTTCACTGCTCTGCTGTGGAAGAGAGGCTTCCTTGGTTGGATGGTTGAGGGACAGAGTGGGGAGAATCCCCAGGGTGTTTTCCCTGTACAGTTCTCTCTCTCTCTCTCTTCCCTGTACAGTTCTCTCTCTCTCTCTTCCCTGTACAGTTCTCTCTCTCTTCCCTGTACAGTTCTCTCTCTCTTCCCTGTACAGTTGTCTGTCTCTCTGTCTCTCTCTCTCTCTCTCTCTCTCTCTCTCTCTCTCTCTCTCTCTCTCTCTCTCTTTCCCCAGAATAGATTCATTAGGGGAATGAAAGCTCCTGCCCGAGAGTGGGATCCCGAGTGGGGGGTCCCCATTTCCTTGTTAATTTATTTTTTTTTTAATTTTATTTTATTTATTTATTTGTTTGCTTGTTGTGTTTGTTTTGTTTTCTTTTTTTATTTATTCATTTTGTGGCTGGCTCAGCCTGCCCTGGTGGTGGCGCTGGCGCAGCATGTGGTGCCGGGGATCGAACCGCAGTCCCCGCAGTTGCCTGAGCCCTCCTAAGCAGGCGCTTTAGACCACTGAACCATCTCGCCGGCCCTTCCTTGTTAATTTAAAAAATAGTTTTGGGCCAGGGAAATTAACAGAGCTCCTAGCTTCTAGAGACAAAAATCAAAAATTAAGTGCTTGATATGCTTGAGGTACTAAAATTAAGAAAATAACTGGCCAAACACAATTTCCTTTAGCATGATGGAAAGAAAACTGAAAACTGAAAGCAAAGCAAAGAAAAGCCAGGTGTGTTGGCATGTGCCTGTAATCCTAGCACTCTGGGAGGCTGAGACAAGAAGATCTTAAATTTGAACCCATCTTGGGCAATTTAGCGACTTTTTTTTTTTTTCTTTCACTGCCAACCTAGACTGCAACTTTCATTTATTTATATTTTTAAAAAGGGAGGCTGAAAAAAAATTTGGCAAAGACCTTAGGTTCAATTTCCTGCACCCTAAAACAACAACAACACATTAAAAACTTCTTTGTAATGAAAAGCAAAAGTTTTGTTCTATTATTTTTTAAAAGAGTTGATTTGATAAAGTGCCTAAATTGGAGGTTTAGGCATTCCTTCCCCGATAACTATAAATAAGGTATATGTTAGAGGAATGTTTTAACAAGGGATTTTGTAGCCCAGAAATAGATAGCACAATGGCTTTTAAGTGCTTTTTAAAAAAATTTTTTTTTTATTTATTCATGTGTTTACTTGGTACAGGCTCTCACTATACAGCTCAGACTCATAGTGATTCTCCTGTCTCAGCCTTCCCAGCACTGGGATTACAGGTGTGTGCCATCTCACCTAATTTCTGGGCCAGCATGGTACATCCAGGAACCCAGGGCCCGGCACAGCTTATGATACCAGGGATTGAACCTGGGTCCTTGCACTTGCCAGGCAGGCACTTAGACCACTGAGCTGTCTCTCCAGAATTCTTTTCTAAAGCCAAGGATATACATGTGCTTCAGCAAAGTCCTGCTATGAGCTCCGAACACTAGAGTAGCCAGAGGACTGTAAATGTGAAGGAATGAGATTGGCTGTGTTAGCTGCAGCCTTCTGGTCCTGCCCTGGCTTTTGTCATGGTGCCCAGCTGTGGTGGAGCTTCTGGAAGTGGAGTGTGTGTGCACATGCGTACGTGCATGTGCGTGCTCACGTGTCTGTGTGTATTTAGTATCAGTGGGGGTGCAGTACGTAGCCTGGCCAGATACAGTAACCTCTGTGCGTCTGGTTTCGTCAGCCCTCTCAGTCCAGCACAGTGCTTTTTCTGAAAGTTTCAGACTCAGGATTCAGGCAGCAGTGACCAACTTCAGGCTAGAATGTAGGGGCATGAGGAATGGATACCCTTGATGTGGTATTTAAAAGCATGCTCTATAATGTGCCCTAATTTCCTCCCCTGCTCCCTTATTGAAATTCAGGGTTTTAACTCATCTTTCAGCTGTTCTAATTCAACTTAACTTGGGTAATTATACAAGCTCTGGGGAAAAAAAACAACAGTGCCATGAGGATGGTAATTAGTCCAAAACCTCATCAGATTTAATTTTGAGTCCTGTGCTTTTATTTTTAAACAGCTTATTTTTCATAATGCTTAACAACAGAATGGTATGTGTGCTGGGGTGAGGTCTTGACTTTGGTGCCCTCTGCCTTCTTTTCTCTGTCTCCTCTTGGCCTGATTACTTCCAGGTAGTCAGTGTTTATTCAAAAGATTTAAACCAGTTTTAATAATATATCTAGCAAAAGATAAATGTCCTTGCTATGAAAAGAACTATGTCCCGATTCCAAGGCTAACCCTGACTGACAGGGCACCACAGTGCCACTCCCTTGTTGCTTCCTAGAGGCCTCTTGGGTTTGGAGTTCCCTTAGTCCCTGGGCCTCCGGCAGCAGGCCCTGGGTTAGGGTGACACTGCTGCGGTGCACGTGATGGAGGAGCAGCTCAGGCCAAGAAGGCTGCATCTTCACAGTGTTTTCAGGGCTGCTTTTGAAGGGTGGGTGGTGGTCCCAGGTATCTTGACATCTCGTATTCACATTTGGTGGTTATCTTCCAAAGTATTCTTGCTGATACGTTGTCTTGTGTTGGGTGGAGGCTTCCCTGGCTGGCTGTTCTGTGTCCCTGCCCAGGTCCCAGAGCCCAGGCCATATACCTCCAGACTCCTGCCCTCAGGTCACCTTGCCTGAGGTGACCAGGGCAAGGTAGCTGTCCCTCATTGCTGATAGGAGCTTGGCCTGGACCTCCATCCTCTGGGCACTCTGTGGTGTGCTCTCTCACGAGATTTGTTCCTCCCAAAGGAACCAGTCAGGAAAGCCACTAATTATAGGCCACACTGGCCTAGCCTAACCAGAAGTCTCATCTGTAGTTTTACTTTTTGAAATGGTTAAGAGTTGCTTAACTGGCTGAATGTTCTCAGGTTTCTAGAGTACTTTGCTAACTACTTAGAAGACAAGGAGAATGGCTTTGTGTGATATTTTATAACAATCTAGGTTTCTTGTAACTTTCAGTTTGCAATCCAAACTTTCCATTTCTCAACCATGAAAACAAAACATAAAAACTATGTTTAAAAGGACTTTATAAAGCCTCTGGGAAACAAAACCTGTAAGTAGCATAACTGTGCATTGTCATTCCTATTCCAAAGCCAGTTAATCAAAGTATTTGTAACTGACAATTTCCAAATAAAAGCAAGTCATTCTGTAGAAAAGTGAATGTAAGAAAGGGTGCAGTAGGTAAAACAGAAAAGACCTCAGGGCCATGAGGCGGAACGCAGTGCCCTGCCTTCAGCCGGACACCAGAGAGTGGGTAAAGAAAGATCACCCTTCTTACCTCTTTACTCCTTGACCAGGGCACTGTGCTGGGTGGCATAAACATACTTTGCCATTAGCAGCCTGTGACATAAGAGCTGTGTTCTCCTCCAGCAGGCCCAGAAAGGCCTTGTAGAATGCAAACCATCTGCTGCATTTCATAGTAGCCAGGTGACTACTTAGTCAACAACCAGTGTGAATTGGGCCCTGGACAGGGACAAGGGCTCTCTGATGCCCTCATCACTTACCCAGACTCCCCAGGGCCATCCTACCCTCAGCCTCCTCTCCAGAACTCAAGTAGTAACTGCAGGCCAGTCTGACCTGCTTCATTTTATTCCATGTTGAATTCCAGTAAGTGGCTGAGTTTAAGAAGTCACCACAAATCTGTCTTTGGAAGCACTTTAGAAATACTCAGCTGAGGCCAGGTGTGGTGGCGCACGCTTGTAATCCCGGCACTTGGGAGGCTGAGGCAGGAGAGTCAGTGCAAGTTCGAGCAGCCTGGGCTACAAAATTGAGATCAAGGCCAGCCTGAACTGCATAGCGGGACCCCATCTCAAAAAGACAAAAAAAGAAAAAAAAAGAAAGAAAAAGAAAAACTCAGCTGTTTGGGGAGATTGGAAATGTAACTCCTGTCTTCAATCAGGGATTGGGAAGCATGCTGAACTCTAGTATAGCCTGGTAATAGTAACGGAGCCCAAGCGGCCCACAGCCTGTCCTCATTCCCTGAGCTCACTTAGTGTTTGCTTAGGTTACATTTCTTTTAATTATAATTTACACACAACAAAATACACAGCCTAAATCCATGGGATGGTGGTTTGGACACCATGCCCCCCCAACCACTAGGATCAAGGTGGAAAATGTCATCACCCACACTCCAAAAAGTGATGGCCTCTGCCCTGCTGACCTTTCCGGTTCTGGGTCACTTGTCGTAGCTCTAGCTCTCGGTGGCCTCCCAGAGCCCTCAGTCCTACTCCTGGAAGCCCTTGGTGCTCTTTGATCTGCCCCAGCCATGAGTGACCCAAGAAGTACTGAGCAATTCTGGGCTTAGGTCATCTCAATGTGGCCTTCAGCACCAACTTGAGTGGGAACTTAGGCACTTGGCATGGGGCCAGGCGGGGCCATCATGCTCACTTGCAGGTGGCCACTCATGGCATTTACCTCCTAGCTACAGGAGGCCCAGCAGGTGGCTTTGGGGTTCCTAGGTGGCTCCCGTGGAGCCGTGGCATCTTCTATGGCATCTGTGCCTGACCTTGGCACCCTGGCTCTTTCTCTAAGCTGCTTGTGCACACTGGTCTCCTTTCTTGGCTTAGCCCGGTCTATTGGGATTTTCCAGCTGCAGCTTCCTATACCCTACAAATGGGGTGGGGCACTGTGAAGGCCACATCTGCATTGTTAGTTGTGTGTTTTAAAGATGTCAACACAGTTGCCTTTACAGTGATGTCGTATGAAAAAGCTAGTGATTTTTGCTGTGGCCAAAGAATAAAAACCTATGAAAGGTTGTCAAGGTCATGTTCATCTGGCTGCTGTGGCGTCAGGACCACAGAGTGCCAATTGTGTTCCTAGCCCCAGGAGAGTATGAGCTGGGGCAGGTAGGGTGGTGAGGGGTCTTCACCTCTGGTTTCAAAGGCGCCGGCCTTTCAGCAGCCCTCATCGTGGCTAATGTAAGGAAGGGGCTTCGTCCGTCACTTTCCAGGGGGCTCAGAGGGGTTGGCGAGGGCCGGCTCCAGCAGGAAACCCTGGAGATGACTATAAAGAAACGACCAAGCCCCAGAAGGAGAGCATCAAAGGGCGTACAGGATGCGGCGCAGCCCTGGCTGGCATGGCGCCTGAGCCACATGGGACCCTGACCCCTGAGCTGCTCCTGCTCGCAGGCCAGCCCCAAGTTCAGAGTTCACAGCATTTTGTTTTTTCACCTGTTTCCTACAGTTCTAAGAAACTTCTGAAGAGTTAATGTGTAACTATGTTGGACACTCAGCCTTTCTCCAGGGAAAACAGCCTTATGCAGTGGAGGGAGGGGCAGGCGCACAAGGTTTCTGGAAGATGGAGAGCCCTCCTAGGGTCAGCATCTGTGGTCACTTTCGCCCCTTGGCCACCTCCACACATTCTCCAGGTGATGTCCAGTGCGAGGACGAGGGCAGCAGGCACCCCTTTGTCAGCTATGACAGGGTGGCCTAACAGTGATCACTGTGCTGTTCCTGAGCTTGAGGAGGGGTGTTGGGAGAGGTCCTGCTGGGGCCAACTCTGACCCAAGGTGGTGCAGGATGAAAGCTGAGTTCTCTGCTAGGCTCTTCTGTGGGCTGGGGATTTCTGGTTCTGGGAATTTCTCCTCCTCCCATCAGGTGACTTTACTTTTTCTTACCTACAGTCCTTTTTTTTTCTTGTGGGTCTGAGGTTTGAACTCACGACCTTGCACTTGCCAGACTGGCACTTGTGCCACAGAGCTATCTCCCCAGGCCCTTTACCTGCAGTCTTAATCTGGCACCTGGTCATTTTCTGGTGGTCATTTTCTCACAGAGAGAAACTTAAAACGATGACAGATTTTACTAATATTTCCTTTTGTCATTAAATTTTATTACAAACAAGATTAAGCCATTCTGAGAAGGGTTAACCCTTTTTAAAGGTTGTTTTTATGTTGCACAGTGATCCTTTTGCAAACTGATGTAAGAATTAAACCTTACACCCTTTTGTTTGGTTCATCTGGAGAGAGAGTGTGTGTGTGTGTGTGTGTGTGTGTTTAAACAGGGACTGAGCATATGGAACAGTAGTGATCCGTAAACTTTTAAGTCCTGCCTTTTATACTCTTACCACCAGGTGGCTAGGAAAAAATTAACCAGGACAAATGCAACAATTATGCAAAAGAGTAGTAATCACTTTCAATTTCTGCTTCAGTGATGAAATATGAAACTGGAGATGGACTGTGCTTCCAGAAAGAAACCGCTGAATAGGCAACAGGCATTTCAAGCAGTGCTGGGCCGGAGGGACATTTGCATCAGTGTTTTTGTTTTTTTAAAGACAATGTTAAACTAGTGAGACTTTGCTGACCTGAGACTTTTGGAGACTCTCTGGGCCTGTCCCTCTCCAGGTGGACTCTGGATGTCCATACTGCTCCTGGGCAGGGACAGAGGCTCAGCTTTGGGGTCCTTAGTAGCAGGCACCTCAGGACCGGACCTGCGACTGACCCTGCACACACACTGTGTTCTTGGGGTCTGTAGAGACCTTACTTACGCTCACCTGCAACAGGCTCTCAATGCTGGGAGCAAATTTCTCCAAACCAAGAGTTACTGAATGTTAATGTCTCACGCCTTTGATTCTACCCATTGGGGTGACGATGTTCAATTTTAGACTCATTTTCACCCAACATCTGTTAGAGTAAGGACAGAAGTGCAAGGCCCGGACTGTGCCATGGACCTGCAGCCCCACCTGTTTCCTAGAGCTGTGTCACATGACACCTCTTGTGTGCATTCTGGGTCATCTTTAGTCCTGTCATTTATTCAATCTGACAAGTAATCCCTTAGTTGTACATCATTTTATTCAAACTCGCTTTTCTGATTCAAAGTGAACATGAGTGCCTTAATCCTCTAATGGGGATTAATTGCTTGTTTCAGTGCCTAACTCTGATCCTTTCTCAATCCTCACAGGGACAGGTTGCTTCCTAAAGGATTGAAGTTCAAAACGCAATCAGAAAAGGTAATGATGTTTTCTTAAGAAAGAAGCCAAGGGCTGGGGATATAGCTCAGCAGCATAAGTGCCTGCCTGGCAAGCACAAGGTCAGGAGTTTGATCTCTGATACCAAAAAAAAAAATAAGAAAGAAAAAAAGAAAGAGGGCCCCGGGGGGATATAGCTTAGTGGTATAATTGCCTGCCTAGCAAGCACAAGGTCCCAAGTTCGATCCCCTGAACTAGAAAAAGGAACAAAAAGAGGGAAGCCAAATGCACAACATAACATTTTCATTGCATAAGTAGTGTTCTCAAAGTAATTTTACATTATAAAAGGTAAATTTGCTGAACTATTATCTACATTGAAAAAAGGATTAACTTCTTTGGCCTGGTTTTCTTGTATGGAAGTCAACTTTCATCTGCCGAGAAAAGTTAACTGAATTGATTTTCCATCAGTTTGAATTAACATCCCATGGTCAAAATGAACGATCATTTCTATGTAGCATCACCTTTCTAAGCATTCTTGTTGGTTCTGAGAAATAATTAAGGCCATTGCCACTATTTGATACATCTGAGTTTGTTGTTATTATCGGGGTTTTTCTGTATTTTAGGGAGGGTATACGGGGTGTTCAGGATCTCACTACTAGATTGGACTCTTAGTGATCTGCCTGTTTACAGCCTCCCATGAGCTGGGATTATGGGCGAGCTCCACCACGCCCAGTTTCAATTGCTGTCTCAGCACACCCTGGGGGCGGGGCCTGGCATGGCTGGCCCTGGGGATTAAACCCTGGGCAACTCGCAGGTGCTTTAGTTGACTGAGCTATTTGGCTGGCCCTCAGTTCTCTTCTAATGTATTTATTTTTATTTTAGGGTCTTAATTAAGAAAAATATAACTAACAGATATTTTTGTAAAGGATGGCATTGGGATAGAGACCTCAGGAGGAGCAGGATAGGAAAGGTTAAGGGGATGTGGGCATCAGTATTCATCAGGTGCTAGTGCCTAGCACACAGCTGCCAAATACGGCGGTGCAAAAGAAACTCTTAAGACTTTAGTACAGCAGTGGAGTGGTTGCACCAGGACCTGTCATTACAGCACAGGGGGCTTTTTTACACTTTCTACATGGGGCCTAGGCCCACACTCTGTCCTGGCCTATGTTCAGGTCTACCTGGGACATCTACTGTCTGAACAAGGAGAGACAGCAATCTGTTTTGCTGTGGAAAAGCCCAGATGTTCACCTACAGCTTTTTACTACTATGCCAAGCTCTAGCACTGCATCCCAGACTCCACCAAGGAAAGAACTAGTAAGGAGGGGGGACAGAGCTGAGGAGCATCATGGTGGAGAGAATAAGAACAAAACCGTGCAGTAACTGAGAGCAAGGGCAAGGGCAAGGGCACACTCAGACTCTTACTCTTCCAGCAAGGCCTGCCTCTTTCCATAATGCCATCTTCTGGCAACCAAGCCTGTATCTGGGGACATTCCAGATCTAAACCATAACATCAGAGGCAATAAAAATTTACTGTTTAGAAAGAGTGACAAATTGATGACCCTTTAACAGGAGTGGGAAATGAGGCAAGGTGTAGGAGAAGAAGTAAAATCTGAAATGAGAAGACATTAAAACCCACTTGACAGAGATGAAAAGGTTGTTTTTTGGTTTTTGGGTTTTTTGTATTTTTTAGTAAGGGTCTGTCTAAAGGGTCTCACTATGTAGATCTGACTCGTAGCGAAACACCTGTGTTCAGCCTCCCAAAGAGCTGGGATTATAGTTGCACATCACCATACCCAGTCTCAACCCCTGGCACAGTGTGCCCCAGAGCAGGGCCAGCATGGCACGTTGGGGATCAGATGCCCAGCCTCTGCATCTGCCTAAGCAGGTACTTTAATCCACTGAGCTATTTGGTCGGCCCAGAAATGAAAAGGTTTCTGAGGGGATACTATGAACAATTACTGCAACAAGATGGCTAGCCTAGATGAAACATATGAAGTTCCTTGAAATACACAGCCTCCCAAGACTGAATCATGACTAAACAGAAAAATCTTACAGCAGTCCAACTACTAAGGAAATAAAAATAACTCTGTTCTCCAAAAAGAAAAGCCCAGGGCCAATTTGTCTGATAAAACACAGTTAACACTAGATTTCCTGAGAATATTAAAAAAAAAAATCAAAGAGGAATGAATACTTCCAAACTTATTCCATGAGGCTAGCATTGCTCTAACACCAAAGCCAGAGGAGGACACTGAAGAAAACTATGGACCAACATCCCTAAACTGATGCGACAGTCTTAAGCAGAATATCCTCAAGTGGAATGCGGCACCATAGTTTAAGGCACTACATCATGATCAAGTGAGAGTCATCCCTGGAATCCAAAGATGGAACATAGAAAAAAAAATCATAATACATTGGATAACAGGAAAAAAATAGTCATCTGTATTTCTTGGTAAGAACACTCAGAGTAGGAACAGAAGTTGCTTCAGCATGGGGAAGGCCATGCATAAAGTTCACAGTAGACTTGATGAAGGTTATTTTTCTGAGGAACTTCCAATTTTCTCTTGTTACCATCAATGTGCATGGTTCCAGCTTCTGCACATCCTCACCACGTGTTAGGAAGTGCTCATCATCCTGCCGGTGAAGTGGGATTGCACTGTGGTTTTGATTTGCTGGTCCTTAATAGTTGGTAGCCTTGAGCATCTTCTCTAGAGAAATTTATTTTCAAGTTCTTTGCCCAATAGTGGAATTAAATCTTTGTTATGGTTTTGGAATTTATATAGTCTCAGTAATAATCACTACCAGATACAGTACATGATTTGTACTTACTTTCTCCTATTTCATAGGTTGTGGTTTTCACTGTTGATTGTATTCCTTAATCCACAGACATCTTAGAATTTGTTGTGGTCCAAATTTTTAATTTTGTTGTTTGTGATTTTGGTGTCACACCTAGCAGTTACCTAAGGCATCAGTAGCCTCTGTGACTGAATCCTGATGGCTTTGTAAGAGGGCAAGAGAGCAGGACACAAGCATGTGCACACTCCACAGAGTGGTGTGCCTGGAACTTCTGGCCAGGCCATCTGGATGCAAGACCTGAACTTTACAAAAAGACTGTGAGCTAAATAAACATCTTCTTATAAACTTACCATTACGGTAACACAAAATGGACTGCTCCACCCCACAGAAATCCAGCTGAGACAGAAAGGCAAACAGGCAACAGAAGTATGAAACTGGAAAACACAAGGAAGTGGTATTTGACATAGCATCCTGGTGACCCCAGAACCTGGAGTCAGTTCCTGGGCTTTGAGAAGCCACTGGGATGCCAGCTGACTGTGCTGCAGTACCTCTGAGGGGCACGGACTGAGGGAATGGGCACCTCCAGATACAGGCTGTTACCCGCTGGCCAAAATGGAGGGTCTGTTCCTCATGCCTCATGCCACCGAGTATCAGGAGATCCAAAGGAAGGAAGAAGAGGGAAGGCATTCCTCCAGGACCCAAGGTGAGGGCTAAAATTCCTAGCACCATGGATGGTAAAGAAAACACATCAGTCCTCCTCCTCATAACCTTTTGGAATCTCTGCGATACATAGGAGACCTCAGGCCTCCTGAGGGGGAAGTTTAAGTCACACATGAACTGCAGTCTCCATAATGGTGCTGGACTTCTCAGCAAGAACCTAGGAGAATGGAAGGTGGTAAGGAACACTCTAAAATTCTTCACTTTGCCACGTTACCAATCTGGAGTGGGAAATACAAGGATGGGAAAGAGGCTTTAGCAGAATGAAGGGCTATCCAGGCCCAGCCAGAGAGAGCAGGACCAGAGGAACTAGCACCAGGAAAGGCGACACGGGACAGCTGCCCTAGTACTGAGTGGACAATAAAGCAAAACAAGCCCAGAGCAGTTTTAACTCCAAGAAAAAGAAGTGCCCCAGGAAGGAAATTTAATCACTGTACACTCTGTGTCTTTGCTGAGAGCAGTGTTTACATAGTTCTAACACTGGAATGAATATGGATTTGACCCAGAGTGGTGGAGTCTCCCGGGAGGTGGTGGGGCAGGTGTAGCACAAGCACTGGCTGCATGGCGACAGCATGCTGCAGGCAGACATAGCCGTCCATCCTCACGGCAAGCTGCTGCTGTCTCTGCATTCAGTTTCTATTTGGAATCTCAGTACAGAGAGATGCAACAATTTGCCTGAAGTCACCCAGGAAAAATAAAGCCTTAGAGCCAGGATTTCAACATGCAGTTTGGTTGTAAAGTCTGCTTTAAGCCACTGTACCTGTGGGTCAGGACACCAAAACACAAATTTTTAAAGACACAATTTAAAATATTAAGTAGCAGCAGTACAAGTAACAGTGTGGAGGCAAACACCTATGTTGCCAGTGGAGCAGCTTCAGTGTTGCCTCTGAGGAGAGGAGGTAGGGAATTTCATCTCTCTCCTATAGCTAGTTACAGATTCCCTGGGACACATCTTCCTGGCTTTTGGTCTGCCTATGTGCACAGGTGCTCTTCCCCAGCCCTATCTCTGGAGTCTGTCCCCAGGAAGCCTGCCACCAGCTGCCATTAAACAGTGTCGGGCAAAGGCAGCAGAACGCAGGGCTTTGCAGGGGGGCTGCTACACCTCTGATTTTTGTTGGAGTCACTTTTGTTCTATAACCGTCTGTGGCCCAGATCCAGGTGAGGGTGGATACGTACCTTCAGGAGCAGCTATGGCTGCTGCTGTGAGTCATGGTGAGTCACCCTGAAGCATCGTTACCTTCTAGGACCTTGAGGGGGAAATGCGACAGGTGTCACCATTAGAATTTTGCTGGCTCAGACTGCCAGGGCCAGAATGTGAATGTGAAGCCTGCATTCTCTCTGGCAGCTGGCTTCCAGGTGATTACGTTGCATGTGTGTTTGTGCACTGCTATCCTTCACTTTTCATTTCCAAATCCTTTTTTAAAAGATTGAAAACTACTTGAGAAGCTTCAGTTATATGGGGCAGTCCAGGCCAGGCTATCCCCATGTGACAAGTGACAGTATTCTTGAAAATGAGTGTCCTTTCTTGGTCCTTCCGTAAAGGGCATTAGGTCTCCCGGAACCTTGGTTGGTACCACCACACAGTGCTAAAAGGTGGTCACAGGAGCAGCTGCTCACCAGACGCAGTGTTGCTGTAGTACCGCTGGAAGGTGGTAAGGAACACTCCAGAATTCTTCACCTTGCCACGTTACCAGTCTGGAGTGGGAAATGCAAGGGTGGGAAAGAGGCTTTGGCAGAATGAAGGACTCAACCACAGAAAGGACAGGCTCCTGCATGGGAAGCTGAAGGGCTATCTGGGCCCAGCCAGGATGGGTTTCCTGACAGAAAAGTGTCAGGAGCACAGGTGCAAGCCTGCGGCCACCTCAAACTTCTGTACACCCTGTACCTCCCCAGCCTGACTATCCCAACTGGAACAGCTTCAAACACAAACACCTATGTTGCCAGCGGAGCAGCTTCAATGTTGCCTCTGAGGAGTGAGGTTTGTTTGAAGCTCCTCCAGCTTCACCAAAGCTTGCACCTTTGCTCCTGAGAGTGGCAGAAGCCCAGGAGGCCTGCATGAAGCTGAGTGCAGGGGGTGGCTGAGCCTGAGAGCGTCAGTGAACATTTCCAGGAAGGGGTAGTTTGTCAGATGAGACAGTGTGGCCCATCTGACCTGTCTTCAGCCACCCCAGACAGCTGTCCAAGGGCTCTGGAATATTGCTGTGGTGTTGCTAGTCCCCAAAGTGGAAAACAGGGCCATTGCTGAGTGCCCTGGGATATGTGGAAGAATTGTACAATCTCAAGTATTTGCCCTTTCTTTAGACCAGGGATTGGAACTACAGGTTAGTCTGGCCTTGTGTCTGTTTTCTGACAGCCCCCAAGCTAAGAACATTCTTAGCCCCAAGCTAAGAATGGCTTCTTTCTTTTTTCCCCTGTGGGACCAGAGTTCAAACTCACGACCTGCACTTGCCAGGCAGGCACTTGTGCCACGGAGCTATCTCCCCGGCCCAAGAATGGCTTCTTTTCTGTTCTTTCCCTTCTTTCTTTTTCCTTCCTCTTTTCTATTTTTTTTTTTTTTCATACAGTGGGGATTAAACCTAGGTCCTAAAATAATAAATAAACCTACGTCCTGTGCAGTGAGCTACAGCCCTAGCCCCTTTAAAATTTTTTTTATGTTGAAGAGAGTCCTGATAAATTACTAAGTTTCCCAGGTTAGGCTTGAACTTGTGATACTGATACATCAGTGTCCCAGAGTGTTGGGATTATAGGTGTGCATCTATAATCCTCCAGCTTCACCAAAGCTTGCACCTTTGCTCCTGAGAGTGGCAGAAGCCCAGGAGGCCTGCATGAAGCTGAGTGCAGGGGGTGGCTGAGCCTGAGAGCGTCAGTGAACATTTCCAGGAAGGGGTAGTTTGTCAGATGAGACAGTGTGGCCCACTGACTTACATATTTTTAAACAACTAAAAAAAATCAAAATATCCTGTGACATGTGAATTGTATGAATTCCTAACTTGTGTCCTTGCTCAAGTTTGATTGGGAAGCTCATTTACTTATCTCTAGCCAGAAGGGAGCAGGAGGGGAGGACCAGTCCAGCGAGCCTAGCGAACGTTTCCTCTGCAGGCCAGGCAGCTCTGCCCAACTGGTGACATGCTCCTGTCTCCCCGCAGTCCCCTGCCACATGGCTCTCGTCTTTGTGTATGGCACCCTGAAGCAAGGCCAGCCCAACCACACAGTCCTGCTGGATGGTGCGCATGGCTCCGCGGCTTTCTGCGGCCGGGGCCACACTGTTGAGCCCTTCCCGCTGGTGATTGCTGGTGAACACAACATCCCCTGGCTGCTCCACCTCCCAGGCCGGGGCCACCGCGTGGTGGGTGAGATCTATTCTGTGGATGAGCAGATGCTGCGCTTCCTGGACGACTTCGAAGGCTGCCCCAGCATGTACCAGCGCACTGCTGTACAAGTGGTGGTGCTCGAGTGGGAGGGCGAGGGTCGCCCCGGGGACAGGGTGCAGTGCTTTGTGTACAGCACAGCCACCTATGCACCTGAGTGGGCCCACCTCCCCTACCATGACAGCTACGACTCGGAGGGGCCACATGGGCTGCGCTACAACCCCCGGGAAAACAGGTGAAAAGGGCTGGTGGCACAGCAGCGTCAGGGACTCGTTGCCCTGTCACCTCGGCTCTGTGGACCCAGCACAAAAGCAGATGAGTGCATCAATTGTAAAACTTCCATCTAGAAAGCAGATCTCTCAGTGGACTGCACTGACTGTGACCAGGTCGGGCCCACAGATCTCTCTACAGTGCTGCGTAGAGGGTGTCTGTGAGCTTGGACATATTAGTTTTAAAAGCTTCCAATGCTAATTCCCCTAAATGGAACCTGAAGGACTCACATGGTACACTTCTCTTCCTTTTTGCTTTGGCTTACGCTGAAGATAAGACTACATTGCAGTTGGTTCTCAGATGACTACTGATTCTAGCCTGCAGCACCTAAAGAAAGAAATTTTAATAAAAGCTGATTTTTGAGCTAAAAGCCTCAAGAAAACACACTGTACTGGAGAACACATGAAGCACATTCTTCCTACTTTTCACACCACACCACAACTGTTTGCGACGTCCATTTGAAATAAAATTAGAGGTTTTGAGAGCTGCCCCCATGTGTTGTGCTACAGGAGCCCCTACAGGGGCTACACTTTCCTGACAGAAGGTTCTTTTTATTCTAACCAAGCAAGTCATGAATACCTGCTCGCTGGGAGGCACTGCTGAGTACCCGAACTTCCCAGGGACGTTGCTCAGAGCCTAGAGCCCAGCACCAGGCCATCCTTGCTCAAGTCAGAGAGGAACCAGCACATTAGTAATTTGTTCTTCAGGACTGACAGAAGGCTTAGCTTCCAAACACAAACAGCACTTAAAATAATGTTAGCAAGGCACGAAGTACCAATTACTGCCCACCTCCATCTGATAGTCTGTCAGCGGAGATTCTCGTCAGCACACGACTGTGCTTCTGCTCACCCAGCAAAGGGCCATATGATTCCAAGAATTTCGGGACCAAATGAAGATGCAGCTGCTGGTCCTTAGTGACTCGTTCTCCATTGGGAGAGCTCTCCACCCTTCAACTTAATGGTAGACTGTGATCGCTAACTACATCTGGCACAGAAACATCATTATTTTTAGCCTCTTTGCTTAACTGGAAACTTGCTCTGCAAGACACAAAAAGGCAAGGGATGGGTATCAGCCAACAGGCTGGTGGCAGCTCTGTTCACTAGGGCTGCGGTGAGGCGGCCCCTTGGGCCCTAGCCTGTGCTGAGGCCTGGGCGATGTCCTGCCCCCTGACTTAGTCTGCAGGCCCTGAAGTGGCCTGAGATGCCTGTATAGAGCCACGACATGGAGGGGCTTCCAGTCTCTAGGAAGCCATGGACAGCCAGCCCAAATTAGCACTCGGTTACCAAGGACCAGAAGGTACTCCATAAAGTAGCAAATACTGGCATATGAGTTTTTTTTAAGGGTCACAGTGAAATACTGTTTATAGTCAGCTGGGTCAGCCTGTCTCCAGTATGTGTAGTGTCTTCAAGAAAAGGGTAAGCTAATTTTTAGACAAATGCTTGGCTTTATTGACTTAAATTTGATACTAGGAAATCTCACAGCAGAAGCACAAATCATATGTACAAGTATTTATATCAATAAAAATTTCCATTTATGATTTTTTGGCAGAGCCTGGGCTGAGTCTGACTTGTGTGGAATAAATACTAGGGCGCGGCTGCAGAGTGAGCCTTCCACGGGCTGGAGGTGGGGTGTTCAAGGGAGGCCGTGAATACTTCACTCCAGTTCCACCAGCAGGTCACCTTCTCCAACTGTGTCTCCAGCTTTACAGTTCACAGATTTCACCTTGAATTTAAAAAGTGGAAGAGTGAGTCATTCACAGGAGCCAGTGGGGCGGTCGCCAAGTCTGCTCCTGGGTGGGGTGGGTCCAGGCCGGCAGCTTGGCTCTCAACTGCTTCACTTAGGGGTCAGTGCTGTCCCTTCCTCCCTGTCTGTCCTCATCAGCCTGGGAAACTCTTCTCTCTGAATTCTGGCCATTGTTTGCTGGCTGGCCCCTTCTCCTGGGCACTTGGGTCCAGGCCACATTCATTGTCTGCAGTACTGAGAACTGAATGCAGAGCCTGTGGGTACTGGGCAAGTGCCGGACCACTGAGCCACATCCTCAGACCTCTTAGTATTTTATCCTGGGGCAGGGCCTCACTAAGTTGCACAGACCGGCTTGAGTTTGCAGTCCTGTCTCAGCCTCCTGAGCAGCTGGGACTATAGATGCAATGCCACATCTGGCTCACCAGACAGCTCCACACCCTCCCTGTGGTTTAGAGTGCAGAAATGTTCAGAGAGTTAGTGCCATTTTTAGTTTCATGTTAAAACAAAATTAATTTTAAAAACTATAATAGACCAAGTAAGTATTGAAAAGACAGCCTCTCTTGCCTGGTCACAGCCCTCCTTTCGAAAGGAAGTGAAGCACCAAGGAGCCCCGTGACCCCACCCTTGTCCTTGGCAGCGTGACGGGATGCAGAACTGCACTTTCACATGCTGACTGCCCCCAAATGCAGTCACATTTTGCTTTCCTGGATTTGTATTTAGATTTAGAATTAGGCAGGGGCTGCGGTGCCTGAGGAACACGCACCTCCTCGGAGGAGGGAGCTGCTTGGGGTGAAGTACACAGCGAGTCCAGACCACATGGCTGACAACAAACAGCATCACTGCCAGGTGCCTGGGGCAGTGCCCTGCATGGGCCCTGCCCTCCTCAGCAGGCAGTCCGCACAGACACTTGGAAACCTAAGCCCAGAGTCTTCAGTGTGAACCTGGCAACGAATGCGTCAAAGGGCTCACGTGGCAGACGCATTTGTACTGAAAGTGATGGTGGTTTGGTTTTTGGCAGTGCTGTATCTGGAGGGCATCTTCACCCCTTTTCATTTTTTTCATTTTCGTGTCTTTTGAGATGGTCTCACCAGTGGTCTCATGTAGGCTTCCAACTTGCTATCCTGCCTCAGCCCATTGAGGAGCTGGGATCCCAGGCATGCCCCATCTTGGCAGCTAGGTGGACTGCTCTTTTATGATCTCACTGCCTCCAACAGTTACATAAGCACTGTTTTAATGATGGTATGATTACTAGGGGGTCTGTTTCCTTTGCAAATCCTTTCTGCAGAAGGAAACATGAACTTCCCAGGTAAGAACTATCAGCCTTAGACTCAGGGAATGGAGAGGCAGGCCTCCAGCCCATGCCCCCGTAAGTCCCAACAGGCAGCTCCAAGGGGCCCGCCCACAGGACAGGCTGCCTGCTGATGAGGCTCCATGTTGCTTGGAGGATGAATGCAGGCTCCTTTGCACCTCAGCCTGGGTGTGGTGTGACAGACAAAACATAAAGAAGCATTCTCTACTGATGTGAACTAGCACATCTCTCACCACACCCAGTGTTGCCACAGTGAGGCCACAGCACAGGGCCCAGCCAGCCTTGGCACTGTCCTCACCTACCCAGTCACACACCGTGGTATGGACACTGCCCACTGATGGCATCTCCATGGCTATAGGCAGATAGTGATGTGACTGCTTCACTGGGCTCTCCAATTTCCAAGGAAAATATATATTAACAAAAGTTTTACTCTTAACCAATTCGCCCCACATGTGAACAAGGAGTTTCAGTTTCTCTTGATCTACAACTGAATTGTCTTCTTTGTGGAGAAATTATCTTGGAAGTGCTACGTTAATTTTTGCAATCCGTAAAACTGTTTCCAGCTGTGTCACCTAAGTCTCAGATAACTAACTGCCTGGAAGACAGATGTAAGCATTAAAAATTAAAGACACCTTAATTTGAAAGACATTAAGGTGAAGAACCGACTGTTCTTTGACTCTGAGCAGAGCCGACTCCTCTCTGGAAGGCCAAGCTGCACTGTGAGGCAAGGAAGCACTGGTACAGGAAGAGAGCCCCACCTTGGCATCCTCCCCAGGGGTCACCTCCATGGTCACTTTCACAACAGACCATGCAGGACACAAGATCTGCTTCTCACAAGAGTGGCACGGCTGGTGGGGGCTGCAGCCATACCTTGCCAGTCTTCCCGGCCGCCATGCTGTTCTGCATTTTCATGGCTTCAATCACACAAATTTCCTGACCTTCTGCTACCTGAAAAATGAATTAAAAATAGACTGTAATTTTATAATCATTCTAATTTTCCAGTAATACCAAGAATGAAACCAATAAGGAATTCTTTGTCAAAAGTACTAAAACATTCATTGTATCAGCAACAACCTCAGGGTCTTCTTCATCTTTAAGAGACAGGGAAAGGCCATTTCCTCAATCACTGAGTCCTCACTAGAAAAAACCTATACTGGTGGTCAGGAGGAGGCTGGGCCTGCCACTTGGAGGGTTTCCTGTGGGCACCTCTGAACGTAAAAACAAGTGCAACAAGACTGGAATATTTTGCCCTTAAGTATCCAGAATAGCAAATCTCTACAGACAAAAAGCCTCATAGCTGCCTGGGACTGGGGATAAAGGAATGATAGTTGATGGGTACAGCGTTTCTTTTCAGGTGGTAAAACTGTTCTAAAATTGTGGCACGTGCCTATAATCTTAGCACTTGGGAGGCTGAGGCAGGAGGGTCACTGCAAGTTCACTTCAAAGTCATCTTGAACTACACAGTGAAACCCTGTCTCAAAAAATGGCATAGTGAGGGGCCGGCGAGATGGTTCAGTGGTCTAAAGCGCCTGCTTAGGAGGGCTCAGGCAACTGCGGGGACTGCAGTTCGATCCCCGGCACCACATGCTGTGCCAGCGCCACCACCAGGGCAGGCTGAGCCAGCCACAAAATGAATAAATAAAAAAACAAACACAACAAGCAAATAAATAAATAAATAAATAAATAAATAAAATTTAAAAAAAAAATGACATAGTGAGACCCTGTCTAAAAAAATGAGGTCTGCAGGCTGAGGAGATGGCTCCGTGGCACAGGTACCTGCCTGGCAAGTGCAAGGTCGTGAGTTTGAACCCCAATCCCGCCAAAAAATAAAAGGTCTATACAGACAAAAGCCACTGAATCATACATTTCGAAGGGGTGAGTTACAGCTCAGTGAAGCTGTCATCACAGTTATATCTCTGATTATTGTCTCAGGATCTGGGAATAGCTTGGCCTGAGGACCACTGCTCCCATCTCTGTAAAGTGCGCAAGTGCCAGCCACAGGCTGCCCCTGAGAAGCACCTTCCCATGCTGGAAATGCCTCCCTTGCAGGGAGCCTGCGGCTGCAGCAGGCACTCACACAAGCCATGTGTGCTGATGTTTTCCTTTTATTATGAGAAAAATGCAGGCCAAACAGGTACAAGACCACCGGCATTACATTGGATTGACTATGACCAAAACCCGTGACTAAAACCTACTCTTCACATTTCTCTGGCCTTGATGGTCAGTGTCAATGAGCTAGGCCAGATTTCTGAGGTCTGTGGACTTGACCTCCCGGTCCCTGACACTGCAGGATGAGGTCCCACAAGGGTATAGTGGGTATGCCGTATGCTCTTGGAGACAGTCACACCACTGGGCTGCGCTTGGCCAGTGGCGCATAAGTACATGAAGAATGTTCTTTCCTGTAGTCCCCAAAAAAATCTCCAAGTCCCTGCCCAGGCTCCCCCTGTGGCCAAGCTGTCTTGCTGGCAGCGCACAGTGCCTGAGCCCCGTGTGTTCTTTTCCTCTGCTGTTCAGGTGGTGGGATGCTTTTTCCTGGCACAGGAATATAGGAAGAGGGGATGCCAAAGCTTCAGAGCTGGCACGGAGGAGACACTGCGCTGGCGAGCAGGCTCTGAGGAGCTGTGCTCACTGCCGCTTTTGATTCTTGTCACCTGGCATCTGCATTCCACAGACAGACCAGGGACCTTTGAGGGCTGCTATTCATAGGCAGGGCAATGGCATGGGCAAGGACAGTGCTAAGTGGCACAAGTGCCCCAGTCAGAGGTGTTAGGACAACTCCCTTGTGCCTTCACTTTAGACCTTTTCACTCTCTGCATAGGAGGAGAGGGACTAAGGGAGGCAGGAGAAGGGCAGAGCCCCCATAGTGGCCGCTGCCAGTGGGTGGGCACAGGAGGGCCCTGTGGGCCCAACTTACGGCTTCCTAGACAGAGCCAAGGGTCTGGCTGCTGGACTCAAATCACCCTTGTCCACCCAGACTACTGGGAGGGGCCCTTCAGGGAGTGAACCAGCTGGAAATTCTATCCAACATGGGAACCAGTTTTCTCCATCTATTCCCTTCACAGATGGACGAGCTCCCACCATAGGCTCATGGTGCTGGCCTTCTCTGTGCACACCCAGCCTGTATCCCTCTATAAGCATCTCAGAACCCCGTCTTCCCTCTCACCCTTACCCTTCAGTCGTGTTTCCCCCCCCAACCCACCAGCTGACATGCCCCTGCCTATTTGCTGCCTCCTATTGCTCAGATCTGCTGCCTGACAGCGTCCCTACTGCTGCCTCTGTAAATATGAAGAAACAAAGCCTGCAGACTGCCAGTGACCACACCGAAGGGACAACAAATGCCATCTGACAATGATGTCCAGAACAATGATGCTAAAGGACAAGTGGGCCAGGCCACAGTCCCCTCCAAGCCCTGTGACAGCCTACCCAGGAGTTAAGGGAGGGAGGACAAGCTCTTGGCTGCTGCTGGCCGTCTTCCCTGTGTGGCTCTGCGTGCCTTTAACATAGGGGGCTTGCAAAGAGCTGACCTACCAGTGTTTATAAGTGCTAGGTCCCAGGTCACTAATCAGACAAACAAAACCTGTAGGTTAGCCAGAGACACAAGTAGGAAGTCCCAGCAGTAACAGTCCTTTTCTCTGACAGTGTGATTAAAAGGACATTAAAAAAAAAAAAAAAAAAAATCCCATCCAACAGGACCCCAGCTTCTGCCCCACTCCAGCTCAGCCCTGAGTCTGCAGCAGGGCCTTCTCCACCTCACTCCCTCTTGCTGTCTGCGGTCTGCTTGCACTAGTTAATGGGGGGGTGGGGGGGGCACGACCCGCAGTGGTGCTTTGCTTCTCTGCTCACTTTGAGCAATCTCTTCCACAGACTGTTTTTTTCCATTTATCCCCAAAAGGAAATTCAGATACGAAGTCCCTTGCTATCCTACAGTGAGCCATGTTTTGCCGAGCACGTGCAAATACACAAACACACCTGTGCACACATGCTTGACCTAATTCCAACATATTTCATCCCTGGAAAATCAAGTCAAGGAGGCAAATAGCACAGACTGTGTGCCAAGATTGCAGTGGACACGCAAAGCACATGTGCCTGGTGCCGGGAAGCAGCTTTACCAGAGTGTGTTCCAGGGCCTGGGCACCGCATCTAGAGGCACCTCCAGCACTGGAGGCGGGTCCTGCTCTATCCTCTGGCAGGGGAAGCCTGGCTGCTTGTGCTGCATTTGTCCCTGCAGGGTGCCACACACCCAAGGCTGGCCAATGCAGCCCCCATGGCAACACCTCTGGCTGCCTGGGTGCTCAGGAAGCAAGATATTAATCGGGTGCATGGAGCAGCCCCTCAGCCTGCAGTCTTAGCATGCTGGCAGGCCCGCCTCGGCCACATGTGCGCATGCACACTTCTCTAACACTTTTGTGAATCATCTGGTAAGGACTTAATGATCGTGACAAGGTGTCTTCAGTGTTGGGCTTGCTAAATGGTCACAAGCCTCGCAGTCTTTCTGATGAGGCTGCTCGACCTGATCTGTTCCTCTGCTCCCTGTCTAATTGGTGCAAAGTTTGGAGGCCTGAGTCCTGTATCTTTCATCCGGCTTATTGCGTCCTCTCCTCTGACATGGGGTCAAGGTTCACATTCGCATCAGATTATCAGAGCGGCACTCATTAAGCGGGAGCCAGCCTTGCCCCCAAATGAGTAAGCTTAAGAGGGAACTCAGCCCATTTACTCAGCAGATTTTCGCATGTTTAGGAGGCCCTGATGTCATCCAGCATTGCTCTGTGCTGAAGAGTTTCAGACATCTCCAGCTGATGATTAATTGTGAGTGATGGGAAATAAAATCCAGTAAAGCCAGCTGCTTGCCATGGTCGGCAAAATGACTCTAATGGATAGAGGCTGCCAATTTTCCAGTTTTACTGGCAAGTCTTCCAAGTGTAATTAAGGGAAGTTATAAATGATATGGAAATCTATCAAATTCCATTTATTTTCAGAGGACTCTTTCCCCAGAGACTTTTATCTTGAAGCTTATAGTATGCTTTGTTGTGCTAATGATTTAAGCCACATCTTGTTTCTGATTAAAGCCTCCATCCTCCTTCTCCCGAGTTCTCTTCACTCCTTCCACAAAGATGAAAAGACACAGCCTTCTCCAGCACATGCTCCTCTCCAAAAACACCACGATGGGGACGCATTTGGCAACATGTAGCATGCTATCTGCAAACTGCCTTCACCCCCAAGAAAGCTCAAAGAAAGTAGAAGAAAGAAGAGAGGAGGCAGGGTGGGGGGACTGCTGCCAAACATAAAAGGAAGACCCCAAAAGTAGAGACTTGAAAGCTGCTCTTCAGACCAGATATTCATCAGAAGGTGGTGTAGCCCACTAATGTTATTTGATTTGGAATAAAAGCATGAAAATGATGGCAGAGGCCTAAAATTGGAGATGTAAAGGATGACTGCACAGTATTCCATTTCTCAATTTCATCCTTCAGAGCCACAAAATGGGGGTGATACAGTGACTGGATGAGATTTACAGTAACAGCTGTGGTCTTCCCACACAAGGGAGGCCCCTCTAATGGGCTGAGGTCTGTTGGCAACAGACGGGGAGGAACAAAACAAGGTTCCCTATTAAGAGTGTGCAGTCATATTTCTGATACAGAAAATCATTATAGGAGTCAGGTTTCCTTTAAGATAGCTCCTTCCCACTTCTGTCACTGAAAGCAGGGCCATTTTAAAGTTGCTTGTGCTTAAATATAGACAAGAAGACTCAAATGGCGGTGGGCTGGTCCCCCTTGGAAACCCACTCTATTGCAACTGTAAAGAATGCTGAGGAAACGGTGCCAGTGGCATATGGCTTTCTACTGTGCTAAACATTCATACAAAAGACAGGTTCATCAGTCATTGGAGTATCTGGATAAAAAATTAGCTCCTGATGGATGGTATTTTAAGCTTACCTGCTGCTAGTACATTACCAGAGAAACACAGGGTTTGAAACCCACATGACATTAGAAACTGCAGACCATGAAACACGACACATGCAGAAGCACATAATGTACGCCAGATTATACAAAATAATAAATAAGCTATTTAAACCCTCTGCCTACAATTGGGCCGGCTGCACAGAACCCTGGGTCACTTCTACACAGGCCAATTAATGCACAGCATCTGCTGTATAGAAGCAGGGCACGAAGCACTTCCGAATGATTTCGGCAATTAAAAGCGAACTGCTTCCTGCCTCTTCAGACAGCAACTGTTTCCCTGCAAGAGTGAGCACCAAATCGCCGTGTGCAGCTGAAAAACAGCCCCTTTCTGGGGGAGTGAGAAGGGGGAGTTTGGATTTTGATAGAAAAAGGAGCCTTCTTTTGTTGTCCCACGTTCTGTGTTTTTCTGCCAAATGAGACAGAAGGCTCGAAGGGCTTACCGGCCTGCTGCGGGCTCCCCTTCTGCTGCACTGGGCCCTGAAAACCAGGGATCAGTGTCAGCCCTGCTGACTACGCCACACAAGTGAAAGCCCTTCAGTTGCACCCTTACAGGTGGCGACACTTGGCACACAGGTGCCCCAAAGCAGGGCATTCTGAGGCCCAAGATCTTGTAAGGCAGTTCAAGTTTGGGTGGAAGGCAGGCTGGAATCTGAGTGTCCCAACTTCCTCTCTGTCTGAGCTGCTAAGATAGCTGCTAAAAAGCCCTGGTGTTTCCTGGAGAAGAAATGTGTGCTTCTTCCAACATCTTCATGCAAAATGGGAGGGACAAGAAAACCCTGTTCTAGAAGGCCAGGGAGATAGCTCAGCAGTTTAAGTGCCTGTGTGGCAAATGCAAGGTCCCGAATTCAGTCCTCCATATCAAAACATCAGAAAAAAAACCCAGTAGACAAATGTCACCAAAGCCCTCCACCGAGGCACTGAGGCCTCAGGGACCCTCACTTTGGGGACAATGAAAGAAGAGGCCACAAGTTTAACAGGCTGCTGCCTCCTCCCCCTTCTGGGACTCCTCACAATGGTGGGTGCAAACTTGGAGTTCAGGGAAGGAACCCAGACCATGACCAGGCCGACACAAGTCCAATTTTTCTTAAAACTCAAAATGATGAAAAACATGACTACTTACTGCCCTTAGCAGAAAAATGGAGGCAAAGCTTGTAGCTAGAAAGGAAACTACTTAAAATGCATGCTTTTTACAATCCCTATATGAAATGAATCTCAATTCCCTACCTTTGTGAAGTAGGTTGTTTTAAAAGACTCATTAAATGATTTTTCTTTAAATTCATTTTTAGTAAGAAAGGAAAGATATTTTACATCTTGGTAAGGTTGAGAATAGTCATCTTTTTCAAATACATTGAAAACAAAGATAACAGGACTGGTGAGATGGCTCAGCAGTCTAAAGCGTGTGCATTGGGAAGTTGAGGCCACCGCAGGGACCACGACTCAATTCCAGGTTACACATGCTGCACCGCCTCCCACCCCCCAGGGTAGGCTGAGCTGGCCATAACACAAACAAATAAATGGTTTAAGAAAATAAAATAAACTTAAAAAAAAAAAAAAAGATAACATACTCTGTCAATCCCAAAGGAGATCATTTCTTGGAAAACAGAATCAATACTAAGCTTGCGTAAGATTCTATGATTTTAAATTTATTGATTGATCCACCAAATTATTTTTATTGATAATTACTATTGAGGGCCAGCCTGACAGATGAGTGGAATAAAGTGCCTGCTTAGGCAGAGCGCAGCAGACAGGGTTCAATCCCGTTACAGGCCCAGCCCACGGGACAGAGATTGAGATGGTGTGGTGGTGTGCACCTGTAATCCCAGCACTTGGGAGGCTGAAAACAGGAGAATCACTGAGTCTGATCTATGTAGTGAGACCCTGTACACCCTGTCCTAAATACAGGGGGAAAAAAAAAGATAATTACTATTAGGTTAAATTGCAAAAATTCCCAAATGTTTTCCAACAACAAAAGCTATCTCTAAAATTTAAAAACAAATGTTAATATGGAATAAAGGGCCAGGTTCAAAAGCAGGCATGCATGGTAGCTCATGTCTGCGATCCCAGCAGTTGGGAGGCTGAGGCAGAAGCTCTGCAAATTTGTGTCCTGCCTAGGCAATCTTGTCTCAAAACTAAAAATGAAAAGGGCATGGGATGGAGGTCAGTGCAGCAGCCCTGGGTTCAGTGTCGTGATACTGAAACAAACAGAAGGTCTGGCTCAGTGGAGTCATCACCTCTGAAGAAGAGATAGGGAACTCAACTGAGGCTAGGCCACAGGGTGAGGCCCGAGCTGTAAAATCTGAAGCAAATATGGTAAAGGTAAACAGAGGGCATATGGTACTTGTGAAATTATTCTCCATAACCTGCATGTTTGTAGTGTCTCATGATTTAAAGGTTTAAAAATGCTAATAAATGCATGACTGTATATCCATGCTATGGAGTATAATCTGAGGTTTGGGTGCAAAAGCAGCTTATTGTCAAATTGCTTAAATAGCTACTGCTGTAAAATATGTACATCTAATTATTGGCACCATTCTATGATTGCAAATCAAGGCAACCGGCATCTGGAGTATCTACCAGCCAGACGAGCTCCTCTGCCAGGGAGAGATGCAATCTCTGCAGCTGGGCTGCAGGCGGCACCGTGTGTGATGCCAGCCACCCAAGAGAATCACTGAGTCTGATCTATGCAACGCTTCTCATCGAGGATACCTGTAAGCTAAGGAGTTTTTAAAGCTTATTTTTTCATGAAATGAAAAAGGGTTTTGTTTTTTTTTTTTTTGCCAAGTTCACTTGCCAGTCTACAAGATTGGCTATAAATTCAATTGCAAGAGCTTTGAAAACAAAAGAGGAAGTGCGAGAGTCAGGCTCCACAATGGGGCATCTCTGGGCCATACACACCCACCTGCCAGGAGAAGCCAGGCGAAATCGGAGTGGTGTGTCAATGACTGAAACTCGGGGTTTTCACCAGTGTACCTTTCTTGCCCAAGGTATTATTCTCAGGGGCAAGCACTAATCCCAGATGCTTATTTTCCCTCTGCTAATGGATACAAAGTGGATCGTCCTTAGTTCAACCCCAGAAAAGTACTCCAGAACTTGTCTGGTTGATAGGAATGGCTGAACGACAAGAACAGAACAGGCACCCAGGGCTGCTGTTTGTTTCACAAATGAGTCACAAAGCAGTAAAAGAAAAAGAGATGTAAGTAGGAATGCGGCAGCCGTGCAGCCCTGCGTGTCGTATCTTAATCTTCTTCTGCATTAAACAAGATGCATCTGGGAAGACTGGAGAGTCCAAACAAAACTCTGGAGTCAACTAAATGCGATGTTAAAATATCTCCTGGGGTTGGCTCTTTTTTATTGTTTTGCTTCTGATATCAAAAGGCTAACAAATGTGCTTATAACAGCTTCATTTTATTCAGTCAAAATAAATACAAAATAAATGTAGCAGCTATAAGTTTAATGTAAACACATGGACAAAATGTATTTCACCATCCTGAAAAAATATGTTTTAAATATTTTCATCCAAGAATATAAAGATAGAAGTCTAGAAAATTAAATGAGTCATAAAAGTGTTAGCTTTGATTATAGTGTTCCCAGTATATAACAGCACTGTGTGTGTGTGTGTAAAATGACACTCAGTATAAAAACATTTTTAGTAAACAATATAAGAGACATGTGAAAGGGCGGGCCAGCCAGATGACTCAGCAGATTAAAGCACCTGCTTAGGCAGACACAAGGCCCAGGGTTTGATCCCTGGAGTGCTGTGCTGGCTCCATCCCTGGGGTGCACTGACACAGCGCCTCCCCCAAATTAAGTTTGTTACTTGTGCCAGGGATGGTGGTGCACACTTGTAATCCCAGTACTTGGGAAACTGAGGCAGGAGGATTACCTGGAGATCAAGGGCAGACTGAGTTACACGATGAATTCAAAGCTAGCCTCAACTACACAGCGAGACTCTGTCACAAAAAGCCAAAACAGAAAAACGTGTTTGTGACTTCTGATGTTAGTAATGTACTCCAACTCTGTGATGTGTTTCCATGCATTTCACTGCGCGGTGCTCACTGTACTCTGCACTAATATCTACATACTAAACTATGCTATAATTATGAAAGAAAAAAGGATTTGCTGTCACATGTAATGTCAAATAGTGTGTCACAGAAATTGAAAAGCATCCATAACTTTTGCATGGGAAGCCTAAAAGAGTAACACACAACCTCAGTGTTCAGGGCAGGGGAAATGTTTCAAGTGCTCAGTTCTCAGAGCTTCATACACCAAGCCCTCCAAGTGCATTTCTTAGATCTAAGCAGCCACCCCAAATCTCTGAGGCGTGTGTGTGTGTGTGTGTGTGTGTGTGTGTGTGACTGGGGTTCAAACTCATAACCTCACACTTTGCCAGGCAGGCACTTGTACCACGGAGCTATCTCCCCAGCCCCGAGGCTTTTAAATTCTGTTCAAACTGTTTACTTTACAAAACAGATTAGTTTTGACTGTGACACTTTTGTAGAACTTATGACTGTCAGACCCACCATTCTAAGACTTGTCAAGTTTTACTTATGGTCAACATAAAAATTACAGACCTCAGGCCAGGCATGGTGGTGCATGCCTGAAATCCCAGCACTTGGGAGGCTGAGGCAGGAGGATCAGTGCAAGTTTCAGACCAGCCTGGGCTACAAAAGTGAACTCAAGGCCAGCCTGAACTGCATAGTGAGACCCTGTCTCACTAAATACATACACACATTCATACATACACACATACATACATATCTCGGGAATTTAAGCTAAGAAGGCTGTTTCAAAGTAAAACAGACTGCTTGGGCTCCTTGGTTGTTTTCAGGCCCCATTTTCCTTGAAAATACACAGAGATGATTGATTCCTTTATCTTTCTGCTGAAAACGGCAGAATTTCACTCAGCTATTGTTGTTGCTGAGAAAAACACAACATGCCCTGCAGTGTTAAAATAATTTGAAACCACAAAACCTTAAACGTTACAAGGGATATTTTCCTCTAAGGGCCTCAAGTGAGTCCTTTCCCGTAGGTCCAAGGAGAGGTTCTTGTGTTTTAATTACTACACAAGGAACAACTGGACTATAAAAGTTCTTGCAGGAGCCAATATCTCAACTTCTTACCCTGGCTTCAGCATCAGCAACTTAGTATATTTTTTTTTTCACAAATAATAGTAATTCAAGAGAAAACATGTTCTTTCAACACAACAGCACACACTGTGACACAGAGCTCCCCAACGCCCTGAGGAAGGCAGCAAAGGATACCATGCCTCTGCCTGCCTCGCCCAGGCATGGGAGCACAAAGATGACAGCCACCAAGATGACGGCCACTTCGCTGGGCAGTCCCCCAGGAACTCTGACTTACAGGAACTTAGGGGGCTGGTGAGATAGCTCAGTGGCAAACATGCAAGAGATAGGCCCCACTTTTCAGTAGCATTTTTCATAATCTTATCAGTGGATTCTCAAACAATTCTTGAGTACCTACTCATGGGTGTTTTCACTTTTTGAGCTAAGCCAATGAAACAAGCACAGATTAGCTCTTCTCCTAGGTGTCTTGTTTCCTCACATTAAGCTACTAACCAGCAAACGCAAAGTAGGAAGGCCAGACCCACGACGCCAGCTATTAAGAACCCAGAGGACTGCTCTGGCCTGGCCAGGACCGGGAAGTTCTCTGTGGCTCCGGTACCTCAGACACAAGCCCAAGCCATAAGCAGCATGCACGGCCCCACGCTGGGCAGGTGGGAGGGGCAGAACTGCCCTGCAGCTCTGTGCTGCAGGCTGGAGCCTCCCTCCTCCCTCTGCCTCCTCCTGCGCAGACACTCAGGCCCAGGTGTTAGAAGAGTGAAGGCTGAAGGTAAACACTTATTATTACCAAGGAAAAAAAGCACAATGTGATTTTCTAATTAAAGCCGCAGGATTAGGACAGAGTCAGGCTGACAAGATGCAGACTATATGGCTTCTAGAAAAACCTTAAGAAAATAAAATGAAGCAAACAAACCCTTCGATTGTTCACCAACCCGCCATCTAGTCACTAGAAGTTTCCGCTGACTGCTGTGGTAACGCGTTACAGCTGGCAAGTGGTGCCCAGGAGCTCTCCTCCCATGACCCTAACCCTACAGAATGAAGACACATACGAGGCACACACCTGTCACTGTCACAAATCACCCATCCCTCCCAAATCCTAGCACACAGAATCAGACAACCATAGCACATGCTTTTTATCAGACCTGTCCTCAGTAGGTGTAAGCACTCAAACTACTTAGCCTCTGTGTGCTTCCAGAAAAGCTGGTGGTTCTAGTTCCACATAGCCAGATAACGCCATTGTTAAATCGGTTTTCCTACTTTGTCAGCTTCACAGCTGGTCATCAATAGCAAATGAACGTGATCATTTTTATTTAATATCCCTTTATTGTAAATACTTTTCTAGACACTAATGCCAAATAAAACAATTTTCCTGAATGTTAAGAGGGCATTAGGGCTGATAGCTCAGTGAACTAAGTGCCTGCTTAAGCAAGCTCAAGGACTGGGGTTCAATCCCCAGTACCACATGCTACTGGCCTCCCTGCACCCTGCCCCCCCCACCCCTGAAACCGAGACCGGGTGTGGTGGTGCACACCTGTAATATCAGTGCTCGGGAAGCTGAAAACAGAAGGATCACTAGGCATCTGAGCTGTACAGTGAGACCTGTACCAAAAACATTTTTAAAAAGACAGTATTTTATGTGCATTGATATAGAAACCAGGAGGAATTTTAATAGTATTTCAGGAAAAGATGAAACCCCCCATGTTTTCTCTGAGATAGGAAATTGAATAACCCCAACATTCACAAAAGTCTGTCATGTTCAGCTACTGTTTTCCTACACATAAAGAAAAATGAAGACTTAAATACCTCTAGAAACTTGGTTGCATCTTTTGTGTGTGTATGTGTGTTTGAGCCGGGGTTTCACTATGCAGTTCAGGCTGGCCTTGAACTCACTTTTGTAGCCCAGGCTGGTCCCGAACTCACACTTGGCCTCAGCCGCCAAATGCTGGGATTACAGGCATATGCCACCATGTCTGGCTGGTTGCATCTTAAATTGTTTTCATTTTTGCTGCTACTCAATCGATCTGTGCTCTAAGAAAATGCATGCACCTCACCAACTCATCCACTGCAAATTATTGTGAAACTGAACATGTGAGGACATGGTACAGGGTCTCACTATGCAGCTGAGACTCCTAGTGATCCTCCTGGTTTTAGACTCCTAGTGATCAAACTCCCCAGTGCTGGGATTATAGGAGTGAGCCACCATGCCTGGACTCAGTGGCCACTCACTCAGCTCATCCGGGGGCAGGGCCAGTGCAGCATGTGGAGCTGGGGTTTAATACGGTTTGGAATTGTTGGGGCTGGGGAGATAGCTCAGTAGAAAAAGTGCTTGCCTGGCAAGTGCAAGGGCCTGAGTTCAATTCCCAGTTCTGAAAAAAAATTGCCACTTGGAATTATACGTTAGTGTTACAAGGTCAAAACTTCCAAGGGTGACCCTAACTTTATTTCCCAAGTTCTGGAAGTGTGCTAGTACTGTACACATTCTGGAATTAACCTTTCCTTCATTTGCTTCCCAGTTAAGCATTTAATCCAGAAATCACACAGAACGCTCCACATTGGAAGACCATTTGTTTGTATGAGACTTTAAGGAGGCTTCAAGTATAGAGTGCTGGGGAATCAACAGGGATGTAAGTACCCCCCAAAACACTAGATTGAAGCCATAAGAGAAGGCATTCGGCCTTCTTTCAGCCCCACTCCCAGATCACTGGGAGGAGGTGCCCAGAACTACTGTCACCAACATAAGTCAGATGGGAAATGGGCAAAGGATTCATAGAATCTGTGTAGCTATTAGTGTGCATTGAGGAAGCGCTGTGAAGGGCATAACTGTGCTGTTAACCATTCTCATCTAAGAGGACATCCTCAGAGATGGCCAGGGCCCTTACCACGTCTCCAGGCTTGACGGAGATGGCCACCACCAGTCCAGGCATCGGGGAGCGCAGAGTGCCGCTTGTGTCTTCAGCCACTTTCTCCAGCATGAATTGGTTCAGCTCCGCAGCGAGCTTGGTTAAGATACGCACCTTGTACTTGAGGGAAAACAAAACAAACCCATAAGGGTGTTGAAAGGATGAACTTTCCTTCCAAAGTATGGCACATTCAAAATCAGTTTTAATTTTAAACTAAAACTACAATAATACTAAGTGAAATGTAAAATACTTGTACCTGACATCAAAATATATTGGTTTTTTTCTGGCATACACTGTGACCCAGTGGTATTCTTAAAATTTCTTGGTTCAATGGCATAAGGGCCTGTGTAGCAAGTGCAAGGTCCTGAGTGCAGTCCCTGGTACCACACACACACACACACACACACACACACACACACATACAAAAGAACTACTAGTTATTAATCAGTGGTACATAAAATCATCCTGAAAAATCATCTTGGCTTCTTAGGGAAAAGCATCACAAAACTTAATAAAGGAATGGAAAACAGTGATAATTCTGCTTGTATTCCCTGCAGCATTTATAAAACTTTTCCTGAAAAGGGTAAATGAGAGCTGGGTCAGCCGCCGGGGTAAGGCTGGCGGCACCGAGAACGCCTGCCAGCAGATGGCAGCAGATTGCTGTCTCAAGCCCGCATCCTCCCGAGCGCTTCTGCACTGCTTGTATCAATCAGTTAAGACAAAGGCTTTCAGTGTTTCACTTGCGGCAAAACAATCTTTGAAATTGAAATATTTTTCAGTGACAGAAAATTTTACATTCACAAGAGAAAAAGTGCTTTTCTTCTTAGGCACAGTACCATGTAGTCTTTCTGGTGTAACAAGACAAAAGTAAGACATGATAAAAAATGCCTTCTGGACTCAGAAACCATAGATTAAGATTTTGAAAACAGGAGAAAAAAATCATATACACAATCAGGTATTTCCATAGGACCTTTTTTGTAGGTGGCTTTCAAACTCTTAGGTGTACATTAAGGAAAGTCTGGTCCAACAGAACATTTATAAGAATTCCTACTAGGCGGGGGAAAAAATCTTAGATCGAATAAAGAGATGAGCCACAATTTGTTCTACCAGATACAAAGGTCTGCAGAAGAGTTCCTTGGGAAATCAGAGCCACCACTGAATGATCTTGAGATTCCCACTGGATCCAGTCTCACAGGTGGGACAGAAGCACAGGGCAGCTGGGTTCCCCGCAGGAAAGCTAGGTGCACCAGAGCCTCCGGTGGGCACCAGCCGGCAGGCTGCAGGGAGGGAAGATGAGCCTACCTCTCCTGTGATTTAAAGCAGCTCTTTGCAGGGCCTATCTGAAAGGGTTTGGAGACGCCCAATGAAGAGCTCTGGAGCCTTAGGATCCAACTAGACTTGTGACACCATGACAGGTTGAATACTAACACCTTTTGCATGTTTCTTTACTCCTGAGTGTATGTTTTGCAATCAAGACATACAAGCATCTGCCAACTTCTGAAGGATTGATCCTTAAGTGAAATTACAGTGCAAATAAAAGCTTTTTGCTCCTATTAAAATTCATCCGAGTCTTAAGTGGCAAGGGAAAAAAGCAAGGAGAGTGCATGCTGCTGTCAGTCTAATAAACATTCTGGGCAGAGGGACTACTTATCGGGGATGAATTGTACCTCCAGTCCTTCATTAAATCTATGGGGGGGGTATAGGAGGGGGGAATATAATTGGGCAAATTGCACAGTTTTAGTATCTGTGCTCTGTCTGCCTTGGAAAGGAAAATCTGGGATCACTGCAGGCACGAAAAGTTACTTTCCGAGGGGCACTGCCCCTGGGGTGTTCCTTCTATTGGTCTGGTCACCATCAAGCCTCCTTGTTGGTTCTCAATAATATACAGATCTGTCTTCCCTTCTTTTTGGCACAATATGGCTTCAAAGTGTATACTTTGGTTTCAAGAAAGTTATCTGTAAGCACTGACAAGAGTATAAGTATACGGCCTTCCACCACAGCAGATACGCTTAAAAGCTAATTTTAGCTATAGCACAAATAAGCCAGAATAAAGCATGAAACTGTATTCAGCACCGTTTCTCCCCAGAAATGACCAGATCCAGACTAAAACTGGATCCTTTCACTATTTTTATAATTTTCATATCTTCTGGATTCCTTTCACTGTAGGGCTCCTGCTTTGTTTGGAAAGAGATGTAAAAGAGTCATCAAACTCAATGCCTTCAGATGCAGCCTTTGTTACTGATGAGATGTTCTTTTTCTTTTGTATTTGTTTATTGTTCTTAAATCTGTTTGGGGGATAAGCGACTTATTGTAATCACAAGTAAAAAATAACAGTGGAGTAAACTCCTCAGGAGAAGCCTGGCTGTGCATAGTTGGCTTAGAAGTGACCTTTCTGAATATAAAGAGGGGAGGCAGAGCGAAGATTCTCTTCTTAAGATTACCTTTGATGTTGTCCTGACCCTGTCTGTGTCCTGTGCCCACACAAACACCCTCTCAAAGCAGCCTCTGGAGGCCCCTGTGCAGGGCATGGGGCATGTGCCTGGTGCAGCCCTGCAGGGTGCAGCGAATGGGCCGTGCATGGGAGCGGCCGGTGAGAACTGGAAGCCTTTGATACCTCAAGAAGAAATTGTTTAAGAACAGACACTGGGCTCTCAGAACTTAGGATCAAACTGCTAGCTTTTGGTTTCTCTGGATTCTTCAAGAACCCAGAGCGGTCAACTCCCGTAAGAGAGCTCAGGAAAGTGCCCCAAGGTGTCTTTGGGGTCGTAGTTTAGATTTTTGGATAGGCACTGAATATCCCTCAGGGGTGTGTGAAATTCCCCAGAGACTTTCTGTCCTCCTAAAGAAGAAAAATTACATGATTGTTGACAGAGTATGTGAGTCTGAGTCCTGAAAGGCAGACAGGATGGAAAGGCAAGCTACAAAAAGTGATAAGGTTTCACCTTACACAGGTCAGGAGAGGCAGCTACAGGGGGAGAGGCTGCTTGGTGCGGGGCTGGGCTGCCATGGAAGTTGGTGAGGCTGGGCTCAATAGTGGATGGAGCTTCACGGTGCTGCCTTCACAGAGCTGGTCTCCAAACCACTATCACATGAATAGAAAGTTCTTGAAAACACTTCGTCATGTCAGTTTAAGCAGGGAACAGGTGCTCTTTGGGCCAAGCCTGCACCAGCTTCTCAATCCACAATAGACAACAATGGAAAGGAATAATGTTAGGTAATAAGCCAGTTACGTAAAATCACCCCAACCAGGGTCTCCTAGCAATTAATTTTATGGTATCTATCATGTGAAACCATGTCTAACAAGAAAATTTCTCCCAAAAGTTTCAAAGAAAGAAAATGAATCACAGCAGACATGAAAGGTACAAGCAAAAAACCACAAGAGATGGAGAATTGAAAGGAACACAGTGGGGTGTCTTTAACACACAGCTCTTCCCCCAGGCCTGAGGAAGGGGAGAAGAGGTGCTGGTCATGGTTTAGGAGAGATCAATGCTTTTTAAAGGCACTTGTTAACCAAGGCACCTGCCCACTTGTACTGGAGCAGGTTCAGAGCTTGTGCATGAAACATCCTGCTTAGGTGGACATACAGAGTGCCATCCTTCTAGGTCCACTTAGGACATGGGCCCAATGCAGTCTGAGTCCATGTTTGGTTTCCTTTCCAAGATCTTGAGATACACAAGTGGTTGTACAGACTGCAAGGCTGCTGTGCTGCTGTGGCTGTTGACAAGATGTCTCTGGTCTGCTTACATGGGGTGGCTTCAGCTGGAATTTCAGAACCTCTTAAAGTGGACTCAGCTCTGTTTCCACCTCCAAGTCATTCTTCCAATGACAACCAGGATATACGTGGTCAACCAATTACTAATGTTTTTTCATTTCAATCACTGACTGTCTAAGCAGCATCAGAGTCAAAGACCAGTGCTGAAACTTTACTCTGTGTTACTTTACATCAACTATCTGCAGATCCAGAAGCACTGGCCAAACACTACATCCACCCCTTCCAAAGTACAGTGGCAGGCCCATTTTTTCAAAGGCTCACTTCCTTTTTAAGGCTTTACATCTTCTTGCCCCACAAAGTTTAAGCAAGTAACTTGCATCTTCCTTTCCCCTTCCCTAACAATTTTTTTTTTTCATAGTGGGGATTGAACTCAGGACCCTGCACTTGTCAGGCAAGAGCTTATTCTACTGAGCTATCTCCCTGGCCCTCCCGTCCCTAACTCAAAGCTGGGAAAAATGATAACTGTTTTTCAAGTGACAGAAATGATGAGTTAGGGGCCAGGGAGATAGCTCAGGGGCACAAGTGCCTGCCTGGCAAGTGCAAGGTCCTGAGTTTGATCCCCAGTTCCAGAAAAGGAAGAATGAAAGAAGAGGAAAGGAAGAAAAGGAAAAAAAAAAAAAATGATGAGTTAGGCAATGACACAGCCTTAAAAACATCATGTCAGAAAAGCAGAGAAGGGGTTGGGGATACAGCTCACCGGCATAAGCTCCTGTCTGGCAAGCTCAAGGTCCTGAGTTTGATCCCTAACACCAGAAAAAAAAAAAAAAAAGCAGAGAAAAACACTAAATGTAAATGAAAACATGTGGATGGGATTAGGATTGCAATTTATCAGTTAACAGGTGAGGGAAAGCATACCAAAGTCCAAAATCAGACACAGTCCAGCTCCCTCTATCTGTGCTTAGGACCTAGAAATCCAAGTCTAGCAACAACAGTATATCTCCAATAAACTATTCTAAACACACAGAATCAAAGCCCAGGGCTGTCCCCTTGGAGGTACAGCCCAGGCGAAGGTGAAAGCGGGGCCTGGCGAGCCCCAGCCCCTACAGCTGCCGTGCTGGAGCAGTCTGTTAGCATAATGCCGTGATGACTCCATCAGCCCAGTCTCAAGGTAGCTGTCAATCAGGATGCATCATTTAATCCAACAGCACTCGGAGGACTTTCTCCTACAACCCACATGACAGCATATCTACAGCTCTATTTATATCAGCGCCCAGTTGTGTTTACAACGCTGTAGTAATTAGAAAAGATGCAACAGGCAGCAATATTATTGAGATTTCCATTTTGCAGTAGTGCCCTGTAAAGTGTGATCTTGCTTCACAGAGTCAGGCTAAATGACAAAAGGCTATTTTCTCCAATCTCCCAGCTCTGACAGCACTTCATTTGCAGCTATCTATAATTAGATTAATGGTGTAGTGCGGCACAAAGCAGGCCCACTTCACATCAGATAGCATATGAATTAGGACAAACACTTATTTCAATTCCAGGCAGAGAAAGCAATGACTGGGGTATTTAGCATACCCTTTATGGTGGAATGAGATGTTAATTGTGTACCATTACCTCTAAACTGCTTGCTTGTTGTATAAATCACTGTGCTAATTGATGTAGAGATAGAAATGTAGCCACAGGCAAGAAAGCAAAGGAATGAGAGCTGAAGATGGAGGATAAGGGATTATCGAGTAAAACCAGATGGAGATGGAAGCGCCTTTGAAACCCCTGCTTTCTGCCCACAAGGGAGATTTCTTTAAGAACAGCAAAACTCCAGCACTGGGAAAGAAAAAAAAAAAAAATCACTTTCCACAAATACAAGTTTCTTTTAAAAAAAAAAAAAAAAAAGTTTTGGCAGCCAGAAATCCAAATAGCAGGTACGTGGAATTCATCTGAAAATACACTCCTTCATCGAGCTTTTGACTCGGAGGTTCACACGTAACACTCTAACACTCGTAAACTACCAGGAGTACACATTTTGACCCATCCATTGGGCAAAAATAAGGTCTTTCCCAAGATTTGAAGTTGTTCTTTCTAGAGATAAAAACAAGACAAAAAGCTACATCTGTTATTGATTCCACATAGCAACACTTATTTGGAGTGTAAAGCCACAGAACGTATTTTTTTCAGTCACTGATACACTGACTAACACTTTAGCCGAAATCTTAAAATCTGACTATTGTAGTCCATGACTTCACGAAATAGGAAGAAACTTCAAACGAGATTTTCTGGTTCTAAAACTAGCAAAATAAATAAAAGCTTACAGTAATTCAACAATGCCAGCCTTTTATCTCCAAGTTTTCCTCATTCTTTTAAAAATGTCCTAACAAGAGCAATTCAATGGCTCTTATTAGGGTAAAATGAGGGTCTCAAAAGCACAAATATAAAGACCAAATGCTGAACACAAGTCAAACAGGAGCGACCCAAAGATAAACGTGCCCCTGGGAAGTCCATAAATCAAGTGTATGTGCCCCGTGTATGTGTTCATAATTTTTTAATAGCAAGACAAAAGTAAGGTGCAAATTACTGCTGTGCACTTATTCACAAATTCCGCTGCTTGGTAATTAGCACTGTTATAACAAAATTTTACACAGAGAACAAATGCAGTAAAGCAATTAATAGTTCAAATTCTCAACTTCAGAGTAACAGTTAATGTATCTGCTTCTCCCGAGTGCGCCATTCAGAAATACTGTGTGCAGTTTAGCCTTGTGAACTACAAGTACCATATTAATTTGCAAGAAAATAGAACAGTGTGCCAGGAGAACAGAATGTCTGGTTTAAGTTACTGTGATCAGAACTTGGGGGAGAAGGGCCCGAGCGTCTCAGAGTGCCATAGTCATCGCCTGTTGTCACTGCCTTACAGAGCGGCCCTTATACATCTGACTGATGAGCCAAGAACACCTGTATTGTACCTCAAACTCAAAGGCTTCACATTTGGCTTGTCATGATAAAGAGTAGTTTTTCAAGACTACAAAGAAACATCAAAATCCTATGGGATGAAATTAAAAGTCAGCAGAATAGGGCTGGGGTGTACACAGCTCAGCGGACAGCAAGGCTCTGAGTGAGATCCTTGGGAGGCATGTCAAAGAGTCTCCCGAATAAATAGTGTAAGCTACACTGAAGCAAGCTCTACAAGGGTGCTGCTGGGTGACACAAATGAAAATGCACTGCAGAGAGACCTAGAAGCAGGGTTAGACCCCTTCAACTAGAGCAGATTCGAGACATAAAGAGCTAGGGAAGTAAGGAAAGAAGAGGGGATCCGGGAGGATCAAGATGGGAGATGGGTATGTACCAATCCTCTAGGCAGAATGTGATTAGCATGTATTGCAAAATACTAACAAAAATAAACCAGTGCAGGACTCGGGCGCCAGGGATGCCAGTGTTTATAGGAGAAAAAGTGTGGTTTATGATCATGTATCTCTGTTCCCCAATGTCTGTTCCCTTTAACTGAGAAAGGCAGGTAAACAACAAAGGAAATCAGTTAAACTAGCTGTTTACTAACATAAAATTGGGAAGTTGCAGGGCCATAAAATGTCACCATAATTTCTCACTTTCAACACTCATCCGCTGGCTTTTTTTTTTTTTTAATGTATTTGGTACAGGGTCTCACTACATAGCTTGGATTTGTAGTGATCTTCCTATTTTCAGCCTTCCCAAACTCTGGGATTACAGGCATGCACCACCACACCCAGACTCGGTCACTGGCTCAATACCCAGGGGCAGGGCCAGCAGAGCATATGGCAGCAGGGATCGAACCCTGGTCCCTGTGCTTGCCTAAAACATCCACTGGCATTTATGAATAAATCTATGTTTTGGATTTTACTTTATTTTATTTTAAGCAGGATAATCCTATGACATTGTTTTCTTGTTTTTTGTTTTCTTTTAGTATCTTTTTTTTTAAACATTTACTTTAAAGAGAATATAGCAATAATTGATACAACACTAGAAGAAGTACACATTTAGAAGACCAAATGACACAAATTTCAAGCATGGATTTAGTCTTACACATTTCTGTCCTCAGCGTAGCTGCTTAGTGTTCTGGATTTTATTTTGTAACTGCAAGTCTGGCTGTTGCACTTACATTGGTTGGCCATGTCCTGCACTGTCAGGACTGAGTTCAGAGCACAGCGCACGCATTCGGGGCACGCACTCTGCTCTCACCCACCGCCCCAGCCCTGTGCTTCAGTATTCCTGGTCCAATCAGTATCACAAGGAGTGAGCAACAATTTTGATTTTTGAGGGAAAAATTACAAAAATTGAAATGAGATTTTGAAAATTCCAACAAAATCAAAGAACAAAAATACTTGAAGTCCATTTCAGCAACCTGTTTTTCAAAATTTTTGCTACAAAGGGATGGCAGGCGTAAAGAAAAGAACTATGTTAAGCTGGCTGTCAAGAACTCCAGGGCATGAGTGCATTAGGAAGCGTGCATATATTTCTGGCTTGCTGCAAAATGACAGCTTTTCTCTGTGCAAATATGGGATATCTGTCAATACAAAGCTGTAAAAGTCTTTTCTTATTTTGTTTTTATAATGAGAAACACAAGTCTCTATCCAGTTTTACTGGCCTAAGTTACTTTTTTTCTTTTAAACATTAAGCCCAGCCCTCAATAGCAGGATTTATTTCCTCTGTTGTTCACTACTGAGATGACTTCCCATGTCGCTGGAACCACCCGCATCGCCAGGTAGACCCTGCAAGTGGGAGCAGGACGCGAGTTTCTGTGGGAAGCCAAGCCCTGGCCGTGGCTTCTCAGACAGGAGGCTCTGGTGGACATGAGCGCCGAGAAGTCCTAGGGGTGTCAGAGGAGGCCAGTGCGAGGCACGCTGACCCCCCTGGGGCTCAGTGCTGGGGGCTGCGGTGTGCAGATGCTCGGAGGATAAAGGGGGCCCAGCCCCTGCCTGGCCCAGGTGCCCACGGCTAACAAGTAGGCACATATGCCGCACAAGCAGTTGGCTGAAGTAAGTGGCACTTCCCCTCCACAAAGGCAAGTCACTTCACAAAGAACTGTGTGGAGCTCACAGAGTGGAACACATGCATTCTGTTTGATCAGGAGTCTAAGTGACACATTATGACTATAATGAGTAATTTTTCCTTTTTAGACGAGAAAAATATTATAGATCTTTGAAAGCCTTGTACTCAATTATATAACAATACCAACATCTGTTAACAGTACAAGCTGTTTTTATTCTGGATCCTGAATTGTTTTATGTAATTACGAGTTTATAAGGTATTTGGTAAACCAGTAAGAAGGTATTTTTTTAAGGCACTATATAATTTGGGGTACAATGAAGTGTTCTCTTGAGAATCTATAATTAGGGCAGCATCAGCTTACAGAAAAGCACAGGAAATGTTGTAACAACACAATTATGTAAACAGCAGCACAGGTAGGGAGTGTACCATTTTGCTATGGTCCCCACCCCTCCTTTTCTCTTGTACTTTTTTGAATTTTGTTTTGCTCATCTCAAGTTTATTCTGTCTCAGGGTGCAGAATAAATGAACTCTGGGATGCGGGGAGAGGGGGAGCTTGGCCTCCCCTTGTGGTTTTTCAGTACTGAGCTTGAACACCAGAGGCTGCAAAACGTGCCAGTGCCAGACCCTCTTCAACACAACAGTGCTCTGGCTTTTATGTGCAGGGTCTTTGTTTTTGTTTTCTGGTACCCGGTGTGGAACCCAGGGCCTCATGCATTCTAGGTGACTATTCTACCACTGGGCTACATCCCAGCCTTTTTTATTTTACTTTGGGATAAGGTCCCACTAAGTTACCCTACTGGCCTCAAATTTGTGATACTCCTGCCTGGGCCTCTTCAGTAGCTAGTACACTCACCACACACAGCAAGTGAAGATTTTTTTTTTCAAGACCGGGGATTGAACTTAGGCCCTTGCACTTGCCAGGCAAGCGCTTATTCTACTGAGCTATTTCCCCAGCCCCTTAACAAGTGGAGATTTTAAATGATAATGTATTTTATTATTATGAATTTACTGAAGAAATTCAGAATTGAATATGCCAACATATTGGCTTACATTTGACGGAAGTTGAGAAGCCAAAATACATAAATACATAGCAAACAAAGCTAGAGATGAGAGTGATATGAGGTAGCAAACTGTTGGCCAAGACAATCACATTAGAAAGCTAGCCAGTAGGCCTTCACACTGGTTGTAAGTTGTGGAAAGGGCTTAGCAATTCTACAGCCTAACTCCAATTGCAACTCAGCCCATGCTCCAAGATGGACTGCAGTGTGCACTGCACAGGACACAAGATAGATGAGATCTGCAAAGCCATGTAGTCAATCTGGACAAAGGAGGTATGGGGGCTGGGGAGATAGCTCTGTGGCACAAGTGCCTGCCTGGCAAGTGCAAGGTTGTGAGTTTGAACTCCTGTCCCGCAAAAAAAAAAAAAAGAAAAAAAAAAGAAAAAAGAGGAAAAGGAGGTATGACCCCAATAGGGGAAGCAGCAGTGAGTGAAAGCCAAATTCTCACAGCCAACCCGTGTGAGTTTGACTTCCCAATAAGATGGCACTTTTTGATCATGTCACCTAACTTGTCAGAACAAACCTTCTCTCTTAGGCTGAGTGCAGTGGCACACACCCGTAATCCCACTATTCAGGAGGCTGAGGCTAGAGGATTGCCACGAGTTTGAGAGTTTGAGGTCAGCCTAGACTACATACTTGAAGACTAACCTGACTGCACAGCAAGACTCTGTCTCAGAAGACAAAACAAAATAAAACTTCATCTCATAATACATATCTTGAATAATTGTGCTGGGGATTAAATTTACAGATATTTGCAAAGCATCTAGCAAACCCCTGACAGTAACTACTCAAATATTATTTCTAGTCTCCTTTTCAAACATCTGATTGCCCAGAATGAGGTAGTGGTGAGTCTTGTTTGTTTATATTGTATACTGCAGGACATCATGGATTAGCAATTTCTAATTGTAGCTTTTTTTTTTTTTTCTTATTTTTTTTTTTTGGCAGGACCAGGGTTCAAACTCACAACCTTGCACTTGCCAGGCAGGCACTTGTGCTACAGAGCTATCTCCCCAGCCCCTTTTTGTTGTTGGTGGTGTTTTTTTAATGGCCTGCTCAGCCTGCCCTGGGGGTGGGGCTGGCACAGCATGTAGTGCTGGGGATTGAACCGTGGTCCCTGCAGTTGCCTAAGCTTGCCTAAGCTTGCCTAAGCAGGGGTTTTAAACCACTGAACCATCTCGCTGGCCCCAAGCAATTTCTTTTTTTTGCGGTACCAGGGACTGAACTCAGGACTCTGAGCTTGCAGGTAAGCACTTATTCTACTGAGCTATCTCTCCAGCCCGCAATTTCTAATTGTAGTTTTATCTCTGTAGCTTCATATTTCTGAGTAAAAAGATCAATTCTTCAAATAGCTCATCTGACTCAAAGATCAAAGAAAAACCTACTGCTCCGATACTAAAGGAACTTCTGGATCAGGTAGCATAAGACTACACTTGTCCTTGCCTTAGACACTTAAAGAGACACCCGGTTAATTAGAGAAATAGTTTGGCTCATTCATTCATTCTTCAACTACTTAGCAAGTACATTTGGTGTTATAAGAATGCCAAATAAGTAGGAAACCATGGCTCCTCGCTGCAAATACCACAACCTGGCCAGAGGAAAAAAAGACTTTTATGGGTGCCACAGAATAAAATATATGAGTACTACTAACAATGTGATTGATACGATATGGGTTTTTATTTTAGCCCCTTTCAAAGAGAAGTCCCAGGTTGGTAGGCAGTAATAATTTAATGTTTAGGATCTTGAGTGAGACTTTAGATTTGGCATCTAACTCCCCCACCATGCAGAGGCTTGAAAATGTTATTTAAATTCTCCACGTCTCAGATTCCTTATTTGTAAATTTTGTATTTTAAGAGTGATGACTTGATAATGCTGCCCTGAAGATTAAATGAATTCTTATATGAAGAAGGGTCAGAACACAGAAATGCCATTAAGTATTTAAGAGCCTTCATATGATTATAGCAACTGCTTTTGTAGTTGTTACATTCCTAAAGTAAGAAAATCAGTGAACACAAGGACGCTTACACTTACAGAAAAGGATTTTGAGCAAATTCAATTTTTATGCACATGCACATCTTTCTTTCCTTTTCTTCTTTAATTCCTTTATTCCTCCCTTCCCTTTCCCTCCCTCCCTCCTGCATATAGGTTCGTGCTAAATTTCCCAGATTGGCCTCAACATTATAATCTTCTCACTTGTAAGCACCTGGGATTTCAGTGTGCTGTACCACCTAAGCACTTACACA